>JARK01000199.1:24892-66877 GCA_000688135.1 Ancylostoma ceylanicum | reverse complement strand
AATCTAGAAAAGAAGCTTAAACATTAATACTTATATTTCTCCCCCCCCCCCCCCCTGAGCAACACCAGACGCTCAAGAAGAAAAAAGAAGGTGGCCAGGTATAGCACGTTTCACCGGGGACAATGATCCAAAAATAGAGAAAAAAATTGCGTGGTTGCGACCCGAAAATGTTACCCTAACCCAAAAACTTTGAAGCAACAGTGACACATGCCATTACGACGCATCGTAATGGCAATTCCGAGATGTCCTGCGTTTAGCGCGGGGAGAGTAATTTAATCTAAGATTAAAGTGCACAAATACTAAGTTAATGTCGCGTATGGGACGCACTACACCCCATGGAACTTCCTCAAAAAGTGCATAAAGAACAGTTGGTCCACTTCACCTAACTTCTAACAACTCAGATACTTCATCTCCAGTAAAAATTTAACCACTATGAGGTAGCTAACCTGTCACCATCGCGCTCGCGCCTCGTGCGAAGACGTTTCTTGCGGCCATCGCCGACATCGGTCTCTTCGTCGCTCACGGACTCATCACGAAGGACATTGTCAGTGAGAGTAGCGTGCGCTCCAGCAGGATGACGACGTCTTTCATCGTCTGCACCGCGGCTGGAAACGAAGAAGATACATTACTGGATGAATTGCGAATAAAATACATGCAGTTTTTACATATTTTGCCCTCTGTGACAATTCACTTCCGGGAAATCTCATGGAAACTGAAGCTGGTGTTTACAAAATAGATACAAAAAGAGTTTAAATTTTATTTTAAGATGTAGTAACTATTTCTGCCCAACCACTGGAGGCTCGGATATAAAAAAAGCCAGCTGTATCCTTGAAAAGCTCAGATGAGAAGCTACAGGAGCATTTAATTTCCAATATAGGACCATATCACATGAAAAAAAGCCTAATTCAAGAGAAATCGCATAAAGTTCCACTCTTAAACAGTTTCACTATCGTTTCAAAGCTAGTGAATCGATTGCACGAAAACAAAGCAATGGCAAAATCCAGAAGAAGAGTGAATCAAGAAATAATGTTCGTACTACAGTGAGTTCCAAACGGTCGTAGGCAAGGGGCGGAACCGCTGCACGGGCACTCTGGTTGTCTGCTGCACCGAGGCAGCGGGCCTGCTGGGCAGAGACACGGAGAAGAACTGCACCGCGGTCCCGGTCCTTGTCTACCGCCGTTTGGGTTTCATTGTGTGCATGATGAAGTCGTGCCAATTTGGAGCGTTCAACGACTTCGAGCTGGTCAGTTACCCGTTCAGTAAAAATCATTGGTAGCATGCATCACTGGGATTACCCAGGGTGAACGGGTCAACCCCCCCCCCCCTCCAAGTCTACCTATCGTTGACATATGCATCGAAACTTTTACCCTGGATAATCTCAGTGATGCAGCACCCAGGCCCAGCATTTAGCAAAACCATATTCCAGGTCCAGCTATGAAGCTAGTAAGGATTGGGTAGATTATTAATTGCTCTTCATAAAGGGAGATGCATTCAACCAGAATTTGGTCTAGAATTTTGAAAAAAAAATAGAAATACATACATATCTGCTAATAATGCCAAAAGTGTAAGTTATATAGAAATGGGATAACAATGCCCTTTCCCAAATAACTAACGCTTTTTTTTCAAGAATAAAGAAGAGGAAAACAAAGACGAGAGCTGAGATAACTCACCCGTCCTCCAGCGAAACATCCTCGAAAATCGCTGTCTGCACAGAAACCGTATCCGCCGGCGGAGTATTTCCACCCTCGTATGCACCGTTCACTTCCCCAGAACCCTAAAAACCCTTCATTTATCTTCAGTGTTTACAAACACTGCGTATCAACACCATCCAGCAATAAGCTTTGACAAAAAAAAAACGAACGTCAGTTGGCGGACGCGACGAGGCTTTTGTGAAGAATCCCTTGAGTTTATTCTTCAGTGACTGTGAGAGTGTATTCGTCTCAGCTTCGTCGTCCGTCACTCCTCTCTCTGAGTTCAACGCTACATCATCCGTCTCCACCAACTGCTCACGGGATCCACCAATGTCACTGTGATGTACGTCTGCCAGAACTTGGCTTGTTGATGCTGAAACTAAAGAAGACTTTGTCAATATTTGAACAAAGCAAGGATTTCTCTGTAGGAACTGGTAACTCTCTGATGGGACTGGTTCTTCAAGCCAAGAGGAAGTGGTTCGGTACTGTTATATCAGCGCCTATATATTCTGAAATCCATAGCATGAAAAGCAGTGATTTTGGGAGAACCTAACTAGGCTGAAACACTTCCTGGAACCACCAAAAAGGAAAAAAGGGAAAAGAAAAGGAAGAAGAATCTACAGTGGGCGTCAATTGCGGTGGCCTTTCTGCGGCCTCGAAAAGCACGCAGCGTGACCGCGCAGCTCGAGCAGGAATCCTCGCAGGGACCACAAACTATGGGGTTTTCTTGATAGTTAGTCATAGGAGGACTAATTTCGGTAGAAAACTAACTTTCAAAAGCGTAAAGGCGACGAAAATGGTCAAAAATTTCCCTCAGAAGAAAAAGAAAGAAAGAAAAGAGCTTTGCTGTCACATGGTCATTCAAGCGACTAAATAAATTCAGGACGTGATGCAGTCAAGATACCGTGCAAAACAGGACATAAAGCTGATGAAATTCTGAGAAATTTGGGAAGTAGTGCGGCCACTTACAATGGAATTTACAGCTGGAGGCAAACGATTCATAAAATTATAGGATTGGCTTCTGTGCAAATTTTACAGCCGTGGGAAAGGAGTGCAAAGACTTTAGTTGAAAAAAAGATGGCTTCATCAATGGGTAAACCTTGCATCCCGTCCCCGAAATGAAGGAAAGTTGGTCATTTCCTAACAGAAATCCTGACAAAAAAAGTACACTTACGAATTGGTGTTTCAGTGCGCTCTTCATCCTCAAGGTAAGTATGAGCAATGGAAGTGCTTCGTGAAGAGGAAGGTTGCTAGAAAAATTATGAAAAATAGATACACAACTATAAAATCAACCTCAAGTCTTGTACCAACCTCTTGGCGTCGTTCCTCGTCGCTGGACTCGGAATCGGAGTTCTTCGCGCCAACTCGTCTCTTACACATCGGACAAACCTTACGATTTTGAGTTAGCCATGGATCGATACACTTACAGTGATAAGCTGAAAAACCAAAACTTTCTTTGCAAAAACAAGAAAAAAAGGTAAAAACAGGCGGAAAAGGGGCACTCACTGTGCCGACACGGCAAAACGCGGAGCTTTTCACCCTCGATGAAATCATCGAGGCAAATCGCACAAGTTTCCGGCTCGTCTCCTAGAACAACATCTATACGATAAGGAAAGGTGGGATAGGATCAGATAAGCTCACCTTTTCGGAATTTCTTCGTCGGAATCTTGCGAAGATTTCGTTTCGAGAGACGTTTACGCGCGACGCGTCGACGCTCGCGACACAAGCGAATCGCCTTGAATATCTTTAAATGAGTATATCTGTGATCAATACACAGTAATAAAAGAACTAATCCACCTTACGTACCAAACTGATGAGCAACACAATAAAACAGAATCCTACGACGACAACAAATGGAATAAGATAGCGGAATAAGTCGTAATAACCCGGGGATACTTTAACCTGCACGATATACCTAAACAGACACCATTTAGGCGACTCTGGGCAAAAAATCCCAACGAAAAAAAAAACATGAAGAAAATAACATACCCTTTACTGGCTGGATATGTATTGTTAATCGCTAGCATACATTGGTAAGAGATCATCAGCACCGGAATGCGAACCTTAAAAGTCCAGATTTCATTAATACAAAAAACTGAAAACACATTTGGAATTAGCCACATCACATTTCTATTTCGGCATTTTCTAAGCAAAAGAGCAGCCTAATTCGACAGTTCAAAAAATTACCTTTGGGAAAAAAAACGCAGAAAAAAACTAATAGTCAGTTAACAAGCTAATGAGAAGTTTAAAAAAAAGAGATAATTCAAGCAAGTAGAACAACATGACAGCTGATTCTTCTTGTTTGAAGCAATGACGTCAAAGCTTACCAGATCAGCATATTTACTGCCTGCCATGTCGATAGGAGGTTTACCCTCAGAGTTATACACAATTAACGCCTGAAATCCAACTGGTTCAGCACGTTGAACATGATAGGCCTGAAAGAATAGCATTAGTTATTCATTATTCGGCTTACAATCGTACCATTACTCACTATTCAGCTCGTTAACATTACAAGAAATTAGTGTAAACAAACCTTTTCCGAGAAGCTACAGTTTCCCCGTGGAACCAGAGCAAAATTGGAGTCACACAGGGTGATGTTGATAGGGTACTAAAAAAAGAGAAATAAGAAGGGATGAAGAGGAGCAACTGATAATTACAAAGCTTTGAAGTAAGGTGTTCCACAGTTTAGGGATAAAATAAGGTTTAATTTTAACACCATAAATTGGGGCTAATTATATGCGGGAGGAATAATACTGACAATTATCGAATCCACATTTAAACTACAGTGAACTCCATACGGCTGTAGACAAGGTGCGGGACCGCGGCGCGGCGTTCTTGGGCACAGACACAGGGGCCCTCCACGTTCCGGCATGCAGAGCCTCTGTATCTCTGCCCAAGAACGCCGTACCGCGGTCCCACCGCTTCTACGGCCGTTTAGAGTCCACTGTATTTACCAGAATACAAAAAATGAATAGGTCAAGTCGTCTCAGCCTTTGTTATTGGAAAAGTTTAGCACAAGTACAGCATTTTAAGAAAGAGGAATAGAAAGCTTGGAATATCCAGGTACGGAAAGCCCTAATCATATTGCTGATTTCTAAATGGGGCTTAATGCATATCCAACTGCATAATTGGAATTTAAGTATTTTTTTCATTCGACAATGCATAAAAATTCTTCTGATCCAAAAGTAGAATGTAATGTTCGCTGAATTACTTGTTTCGCTACTGTCAAGACGAATTTTCGGAGTTTCTTCAACAACAAGAGCTGTCAATTACTCAGAGTAAAACCACTGACTCATACGCAGTTAAGTTCATGGAAATTTAGCCCAGAACAACTTTTTACTAACCTATGACTCGTTGCCAAAAATTTCAGCTATATCGAAAATAGAGAAAATCAAATGCGAGACAATCCCCCGAAAAAAAAAACTAGTTTCTATAATTATGTATAACTCCCTTTTATTCATAATTTAACTCAAAATGTCACCAACGTGCTAACATACGCTCGTTTCGTTCCAGTTCACTTCACCACTCACTTCATAAAAGAATATGAATGACTCATGCTGGAACTGGACTTAATCTTGAGAACAAAATGTCATAAAAAGCCTCCTGCAGAAAATTCATTTCCTTTTCAAAGATGAATCATACAGTTCCTAGAGCAATCACTCAGTAAATACCAGTTTGATGGCGCCTCAATAAAACATACTTGAGAAAGGCTCGCGGCAATAAAACAAATAGCTATTCGAAAGTTCAACAGGGACATTTGAAAACATAGTAGGTTGAAGAAGAAGGTACATATTATTAGGGTTTGCAAATTTAAGAGAAAACTTTGATTACAGTTCGTTTCAAACGCGCTGATAGTTATAATTCGCACATTCTGTCTGTCCTTCTCTGTACCCTCTTCAATTTTTGCGCACTTCTCTCGGTCTTTTTATCTCAGGCGTCGCTCCAACTATCTTCCCCTGTGAAACGGACTACAGATCGTCTTCTATCATGCCACCTAATGATCTGTTACTCAATAGATGAAGAAAGACTCAAAATTCACTCCGGTGCGTCATCAGGGATGATTCATTGTCTTCAAAAGCTGGAGTTTCTTTATTGAGTTCCAAATTTTAATGCTAATGACACCAAGAATTTCACAATATATGAGCAAATGCAACCGAATTTTTGGGGTGGGGGTCATGATGTGGCGAAATGTGGCGAGTCGTGCTCCTACGATTGGTCCATTCTAAAAGAAAGGCCAATCAAAGGAACGTGGTCCGCCCCGTTCTGCCTCATAATGATAAACACCCGAATATTTGCAAATAACCCCGCTTTAGATTTCCTCACAACTGAAGCGATGCAAAATTTTGAGGCCGTCGTGTAAAAAAAAAGAACGATATGAAAGCAAATCTGATAGGTAGCAGCTGTGAAGCCAGCTGATTCGTGCAGCAGAGATAATGACTCTCCGGAAAGAATTATGAAACTCAGAAGGATCCAGGGCATACGGGGCTTATGGGCAAAAAGGTAATCGATACTGCTTAGACGGTCTCTTCCATCCAACGGAAAGAAATGACGCCAAAAATTGGGAAGTATAACTTTTTTCTAGGAAACTCGTTCAATTTTGACTAGCAGGAACGGTCATGAATTTCCACAACGTATGCGCTTACTAAGTCAGTATAAAGGGATGAATATATGAAGAAACTGAAAAAAAAGGTTAAATTCACGAACCGTAACATCCGTACATGCTTCGACCGGATCCGTATGCGTGGCGCATCCGATGGCTTCATGACCAAAAGAGAATGTGACAATATCGGCACCAAAGTTGGCACCAGTTGCTTCGCAACGTTGTACGGAGCGTCGAATGCCCATACGTGCCGGTTCCAGCTTAAAAATACCATGAACTTCCAGGATTTTCTCTCAGAAAAAAAGTAGCTTGAAAATCTTCCTAGTCGCGCTCGTCCAGGAGCAAAAAAAAAGGTTATGACGAAATAGGAACGACTAGTCCACAAAATTTGCACTCACCACTTCGACAACAAATTGTCCATTTACAGAGATGACATTAATAAGCAGGAAAATGAAAGTATAAAGGTGAACAGCCAGAGAAGAACAGGGATCATGCAGTCGTAGCATCCTAATTTTTCGAAAAAAATCGTCGCTTCAACACTCTTTGAGGATGGCGACGTTAGTCAAATCGCCATAAAACGTGAACTGAAATGAAAAGCCAGGTAATTATCGTGCACATTTTCATTGCATATTCACTTAAGCGCTGAAAACAATGACGTCGAAAAGTCGATGTGATGAGAGAGAGAGAAGCGATGTGCGTCATAACTGGAACTATGAGTAATAAACATCACGGCTACAAGAAAAAAAACATATATCAGGAAGATCCACGGAGAGTGAAATGTCTTTCCTGATGTGTGAACAAAACAAAAAAAAGTACAGCGAAAGAAGTCGAGATGTAAATCGTTGTGAAAACGATAAAAAGCACACCAAGTCAGCGAGGAGGTAAATTTTGACCTATGAAAATTGTGAAATACCAAAATTTCACCCCAGAATGTCTCAAATACATGAAAGATGTACATATGAAAATGAAAGCGAACGTGCACATCGTCGGTCAGCTGATCAGCGCGCCTGCTGTAAAAATCGATCGATTGCCTCGCACTTACGACGTGCGCATGTTGGAAACCGGGCCGTACTCCTCGCTAGCCTCATCCATAACGCTATACTAGTTAGTAATTCATTGTATAGTAAACATTCATAAAGGCATGTTTGCCGAAAGAAAAAGAAAAACCAGAAAATTGCAAGTGAAACGGTAGCCGGGCGCGCGAGCGAAAGGCGTTCGTCGAAAGTGAAGCGGCTTGTGCACGTGCACATAGCACGACGAATAAGTGCGTAATAAACATTAGAATTGCAGCATTTTCTTGTAATTCGCTAAAAAGTACAACCAAACAGCTAACAAGTCGATTTTCTTGGTCTCATAGGGTAATAAGCCTAAGCGTAAGTCTCAGTAACTGAGGATGAAAAGCAGGAAGTAACCAATACCTAGTCAGAAAGAACATCAACTGACCTTAGTGTTAGTGTCGAAGCCACCATTAAAACTAGTAAAACCGCTGACTTCTGTTACTAGTAAGGAGCCACAGTGTAATATAAAGCGAATTACACAGTGTTGAACACCACACATCTCAACCCACCATCCCCCCAAAAACAAGACTGAACAGAAAAGTTCATTACGACTAAGGCGCGATTACGCTGGTAAATGGCACGTTCGTTAATTACAGGAAATCGATACTTGCACTCGCGCCGCCCTTTTCCCACGCACATCGCTCCGTGTTTTTCGTGGACAGCACGAAAAAGACGTGCCATTTATTCAGGTTAAACGGAAAATTTCTCAATAATAAGCGCTATGGAATGGATAGAGGGATCCTCTCAGCGTCGATATCCTGGAAATACCGCACAGTTGTGCTGTGCAGAGCGTTTGCCTCGCAACGGTCCCTAAGAAGAGGAGACGTTCTGGATGGAGTCGTGGCGAAAAATCAATGAAGGATGTGCACGGTCAGGAGGAGGCGTCTTATCTACAGAAAAAAAGGAAAGAAGATACGAATAATAGCATTGATAAGGGCTATCGAACAGACGCTAGGTCGTGAACTTAGCACGTGCTGGGTAAATATTGTTCTGAGCGAAATTCTCCATAAAATAGTCCCACATGTTGACGAAATGCCGTGAGAGAAACAGTGGTAAACACGTCCGATAGGTACAGCATGGAAGCGTCAATAAGGAATCCAGGAATGTGAGATCGGAAGAATGTCGTACGGGGTTCATTAGATGTAATACAAATTTGTAAAGCATCAAATCCATTAGGATTCGTGCACTGTTGGAACAACATCCGTGGCCCTGTCCGGGGTCAAGTTCGTGCAGTGCATATCTACTAGGACGAAAACCTGACCTTTTCGTGACCTCTTGATAAGCGCGCGCACTTTGAATGCCGATAAAGTTGCACTATCTACAAATGCCAGTGTTTTATGTGCATGTTGGACTTATTAAAGTGGTGATATCACCTAGCTATTTCCATTGTATTGGCAATAAAAGGGATATAATAACATCTAACGTGAAAAGATGAGAATGAGCAAAAACTTCATTCTCATGGAAATACGCCACCCACCTACTGTAATCACATGCTTGGCAGTTCTAAGTAAAGAATCACATGAGGGTTATCGTCCTTGCTTCCATGGGTAATTCATATTTCCCTAATAAACTCAGAGAACATCTTGATTATTCAAAGCTCAGAACAGATATGTATTCCGCTTTAATAAGGCTCAAAAATTCAAGACTTCCAGCATGTTCCACCATTATTCAAGATAATTTAGAAGTAAAAGATAAATAACGATCCGTTTCATCATGGAAGATAGTTGGAGAGAGGTTAGAGAAAAAAGCGACTGCAAGAAAGTGTGTACTGCTCGGAGAGGGAGGCGAAAAAGCCAGAAATGACCTACTATTGTCGCATTTGAAATAGACCATGAATATAAATAAACGACACATCAGGAATTTTTAAAAAGTATACGAATCTGGATCTAAAAGCAACGGTCAGTAACAGTACTGACCATCTAAAATAGTTGAATTGCTTTACTTGTAATAGGGTTGCAGTAATTGAATACTTAAAGGCAGCACCCACGGAAATCCTCGCTTTCGAGGTGAGTCGTTCTCCGTGTGGTTGGCAGCCAGACAATCACAATGGTAACTTGAACACAGAAAAAAGCGGGATATCCGCGGAGATATTGCCGTGGACACAGATGCAAGCTTGGCCATGTTGGTGTCCGCCACGCCAGTTAACGCTATTGACTAGGCATGCTACGAGTGGTCTAACTCAATGTATCATGTAGTATATGGAACAATCTACAGTGTAGGGCAAGATATGTGCACCATCCACAAGAATTCATGACAATACGCGCGTATATCTGCAGCGGAAAACTCGTCCGCGCTGTGGACGCATGGGAAACAGCGCCTTCGTTTCCCGTCTTCCGACGTGTTCCACGCTGTTTCATCACTGTTTATGAGTTCATCGTCCCTGAAAACCTTGCAATTCAGCGAAATCTCCAAAACAAAAATTTCCGTGGGTGCTGCCTTTAAGCAATCGCTCTGGGATAAATAAAACATGAGGAATAATTTGCAGTAAGTGTTAATCTCCGCTAAAATACATGCACGCAAACAATTCTTAGCAAAAACCGAAAAAGAGCACTGCGAAAATGAATATTCGAATGCATTCTCGGGTTGAATCATCGAATAGTCGAAAAGTGATCTACATATGTGATGGTTATTGATTGAGTTACGAGCGACTGGCAGATGCATTTGAGCTTTTCCAGGGTTTCCAAACAAAAAGAAATATAATAGAAATGCAAATTGGAGGGCTTAATTCAATTAATTCAAAGATTAGTCGAAATGAGCACCAGGAATTGATGCTACCTGCCCACTGTGATAGTGTGGATTTGTTCTCGATCTGTGGTAGGTCAAATGGTTCGACCAAAACCCGATTAACTCGGCACTTCGAATGCTTGAACATTCGAACATATCGATTCGTGAGGTCAACGATCAACGCTTAGAGCTATGCAGCCGGCAGGATTTCCAAGCGAATGGCACGAGGATTCGAAGAAAAAGAAGTTAAGTGGACTAGAATGTGTAAGCGCTGAAGCAGATGTGCATCGTGTTCAGAATGCCTAATTGCGAGCTGGTGATGTCTGGTCGTGTTATGGCAATTGAAGCAATTCAGGAAGCAAGTAGACGAGGAACATTTCACTGAATCCATGCTCACTTCTTCTATTCGAAGACGTCACGCGACATCAACGGTTGGTTGACACGCCGATGTTGTCAGGCAACGATACAAATCTGGTCGAAAACCTCAGTTATTGACTGGCAGGAGGAACTCGAAGCACACGAGAGAAACTACTCGAAAAAGGTTAAGAAGCATGCGCTGAGTAACAAGTTCAACGTTGGAGATGCAGAGAGGACGTGGAGAGGAAGGAGGACGAGGAGGCGGAGGAGAGTAAGCTATGCGAAGTGTTTGCACTTGTACAGATCGCAAACCAGTAGAGGCGGTGAATGCCAGTGAGGGCAGCGATTAGGCTGGTGCACTGGATTTCAGGTGTTCAATATGTGTACGTGCATAGTTACAGCTGTACGAATTGTAGTAGGAAGTCAACGCCAGATAATCCAGCTAGAATAATTCCGTTTCCGTGGGGTGGCACGTGCTAAAGGAATCGTGGCCTAGTGTCGAGCTCCGCCCCTGGGTCGCACTTTCTATTCAGGGATAATTCGTGCACATAGTCGTACACGAGTTCAAAGAATGACCAATGAGGGGGCTTCTTGTATATTATGATATATACACTTAATTAACAGAAAAAGGTTTCTTACATAGATGTAGAATAGATACTATGATGCGTTTCTCCAGCGACGATAGTTGGGGGAAGACACCAGAGAAGAAAAGAACGCGAGAAAGTGTGCAGCGATTGGAGAGAAATGAGACAAAAGCGGATTATCTGCACGGATACGAAACTGTCGTCGCGTTTGGAACAGAATATATCAGTTTCACTTATTTTGCGTATTGAACGAGGTCCAAGATGAGGTAAGTTCCGTCACGTGGCATTGGTTGGCTCACGTCCAATATTATAACGACTCTGATGACGTGTGACGTGCCATGTGACGTTCAAAAAATTTCCAAAAAAGACGTGACGTTCAAAAAATTTCCATGGATTACAGGAAAGTATAAAAGTGCAGCCTTCCCACTCACTCATCCGAGACTAGAGAACAACTGCGCCGCAAGAAGCCCGACGTCCCGCCCACATCCTAGCATCAATGAAGCCACATTCAACAAGGACGTGCGCGTACTTCCTGCTTTCTTCCTGAGCTCGTTCACGCCACAGCAAAGCTGATTCGCGTGGTCTTGGATGCTTGAGAGTTCTGGATAAATCCACGCGGAAGTGCGGATCTTGTACGAAGGTGCAGCTGAGCATTAAATGTCCACGAAATGACTGAGCAGCACCCACATAATGGTTCATGCACTTTGCCACAAGGGCGAATTATGTAAACGATGAAGCTGGGAACTCAACGAAATGAAGAGAAATATCCATGGAATTCCGTTTCAAGAATTCCAGGAGGCAGTTTTTCTACGATGCTGATGTTTATAATTCCTTTTCTCGTCATAGTCCGCGATCAATCTTCGTCACCTGTTTGTTGTTCAACCAGTCCCGAAAGACTCCCAATAAAGAATTTGGAGAAAGTGCGTCATGTCACATGCAATAATCACAAGGGGGGATGTTTTTCTCCAGGAACAGAAAATGTCACTTGCATCTCAATTATACTGCTTCCACAATGGCAAAAAACAATGTTCACGTCAACAGGCCAGGCAGTACGGAAGTCCAGGAAGTTCGCTTATGTGCTGGGCTAGCTCATGGATGGGGAGCGAGGAAATCCGGGAAAATCTCTGGAATTTCAGTACGCGAGGGGAGGATTCGGCAGAAAGCGTCATATATATATTTTCTATGAAAAGAAAATGTTAGGGAAAAAGAATCGAAATGCCTTTCCCGGCTTGCTGACGTCAATATCCAAAAAAAGGAAGGAAGTCCTTGAAATGTGAGTCAGAACGAATTACATGTATAGAAATAACAGGTTTTCGGCATCATCCTCCCGAAAATTCGAAATCAAGGATAGATGAACGGTTGAAGGGTTGAAAGATTCAGTCATCATGAACTAAGCTAACTCTCTACTAGAGTTTTCAACCACGAATTTAAACTTCTGGTAACTGTAGAGTAAGTTAAACTGGTAACTACACATATTCCCATGGAAAGAATGCTAACCAAAAGCTTCACCTCAACAACGTAAGCATGTCATCCGGAAAAAATCTCTCGGATTCTGGAACGCAAAACGAGAGGGAGGGGTGTGAAAACGAGGGGTGTGGAAGGAACTGCATTGTCCTGGAAGTATGCTTATGCTGTGCTAGTTTATGGATGAGAAGCAAGGAAATCCGGGGAAATCCACGTAAATCTTTCTTCCTTTCAATCAAATCAGGTTTTCGGTATAAACTTCCTGAAAATTCGCAAATAAGGATAACTGGACGATTAAAGGGTTGAAAGATTCAGCCGTAACAGATTAACTTAGAGTTTTGGCCACAAATTTCTATTTCTGGTAACTGTAGAGTAAGTAAAACTGGTAACTACAGCTATACCATGGAAAGAACGCCAACCAAAAGGTTTCCCTCAACAACGTAGGCATGTGTTCGGAAAAATTTCTCGGATTTCAGAACGCGAAACGAGGGGGGGGGAGGGAGGGACCGCATGGTCCTGGCAGCTTGCTTATGCTGTGCTAGCTCATGGATGAGAAGTAAGGAAGTCCAGGAGAATCTAAATCCTTCTTGCTTTAAATGAAATCAGGTTTTTGATATCAACTTCCTGAAAATTCGAAATTAAGGATAACTGAACGGTTTAAGGGTTAAAAGATTCAGCCGCAAGAGATTAACTCAAGATTTCGACCACAAACTTCTATTTCTGGCAAATATTTACCAGAAATATGAACTTGTGGTAAATATTTACCAGGAATAGAAATTCGTGGTCGCAAAGAACGCTAACCGAGAGCTTCCCCTCAACAGCGTAGGCATGTAATCCGGAAAAGGCCATTCATATGCAAATATTTGCACATTCGTCTATGCAACTATTCAAGTCACAGAGGCTTCACTGAATGCTGCTGTTGAATGGAAATCGAACATTCGAGCGGCGTCGTGACGTCAACGCCCGAATGCCAGCTAAGTAAGCGTCGGTCAATGTCCTCAAACACCATTAGCCTCACAGAGTGATGAGTTACACGTCGCGACGTTCATTATCGCGACGGGCGGCGATGTTTGCACTGAAGCTGCGATGCCGCTTCCGAAATCCTATCCTGCTCACTTTCAACGTCGTCGTTTTCTTTGTTAGCGCATGTAATGACTCGTCAGGCGAACATAAATATGTGAGCAGGAATCACATCAGAAAACGTCGCGACGATGTTTTGCCACCACTGCCACATCCTCGTTTTTACCTCGCCGAGTGACTGAGACGAATCGAGATTGGGCCCCGAAGACCGGCATGTGGGAAGGAACCGGATTGCGCTCTGTTCACGCTGGTTCGCATACAATTAGATTACTCTGTTGTTACGCATAGTTGTAGTGGTAAATACGCGAGCCGAGCCGTCGTCTACTAGTTAGTAATCTCTAGTGCCTCAGCCAAGCTCACCGGAGCGGCGGGAACTCGTACCAGCCAATTTGTCTGATTTTCTTTTGAGCTCAAAGAACTTATGTACGATCTCTAAAGGCGATGAGAGTAAGAGTACAGGTTCAGAAAACGTCCAGAAATTCTCGAAGGTTCTATATAGAGTGCTCTTTTCATTGCAAATAGGCAATTTACTTTTTAGTTTGACTAACAAGTTTGGTTCTTGGTCATGTACTTTCGGTAACGACGCCAAATGAACACAGCGATTCAAAGAATCGTCCAGGCCCCGGACACATCATTGAGATTACCCATGGAAAACGTGGAGGTGAATCTGAACCACCTTTAACCTGGCTGCCAGCAACAAGTTTATCCATATGTGAAGTTGTCTATACCCAAGTAATATCCACGAAAATTCATACCGTTGGGTAAGAGACCACCCATCCTTGTAATGACATGGCCAGGTCCAGAAATTAAGAGCGAAGAAGCGAAAGGAAAAGAGGAATAGTATCCATAAACTATCCGTGGATATCATAGATTAAGAGTCCATGTAAAGAAAAAGTGTAATTTATTCCGAGATATGTATAAACATTCATCTTTGCCACATCCTAGAAATATGAAAGAAAAAATGGGAGAAGAGGATGAAAAAAATCTAGAAGGTGATAACAAAAAGATAAAGAAGAGGAAAAGGCACTTCATGCGTTATTCAGCAAAACCTGAGAATCTTCTCTTCAAAAATAGGAGAAAAGGATAAAAAAAAATCAAAAAGTGATAACAAAAAGAAAAAGAAGAAGAGAAGACAGTTTGTGCCCTATTCAGCAAAAACCTGAGAATCTTCTCTTGATGCGCCACATTTTTTGTGGAACTGCTGGAAAAGAAAGCCTTTTTCTGGAATACTCTGGAGTTTCTTTTCTTCCAGAATCTCTGAGCCACCCTGGCAATGCTATTCAAGCCTTACCATTCTCCTGAAAGCAATCCAGACAGCTTAACTTTTTCCCATCGACATTTTTTTCTCTAATACTTCTTATTCGGCAGATCTTCTGAAAATCTGGATCATGACTGCCCGGATTCTCACGACTCTCAGTAGAACTTTCATTGACTCTTCTACTATAGATAGTGCAAGCCATCCTGGAAAATCCAGAACTGTTTTTTGTACACGTAAGAAATTGTACTGTGAATGGCTAGCAATAAAAATACTTGTTGATCGCTTTGCAGAGACGTACCCGTGCCGATATTTGCTGATAGGGCTTGTTTTCGCGTTTTTTTTTTGCACGTATTAGAATCCAGAACAATTTCTGGAGCGGTCAAGGATAGTTACTTATCAGTACACAGGCTTTACAAAGGACAAGTAGGCTAGCTTCCTGAGAAGCACTAGGTATTAAGAGCTCAATAAGGTTCACATAAGCAGCTAACACAAGAACTGGTCATAAGAGCATTGGATTTTAGTCCCCGTGTATTCATAAACAAATAAAAAACAAATTTCGTTTCCTCAATGAGGTTAAGAGTCTCAACATTCTTTCCTCAACCACGCGAACATCGTTTTTTCTCATGTTGACGTTTTGGCCAGTTCCCCAGAGACTAGTCGCTACTTTGACGTTTGTAAACTTCAGGATGAGGGTATGTGTTCACATGGTTTCCAGAAAAAAAACAGAAAGGTTAGAAGGATGAACTGTGCTTAAAAATGTAAAATAAGAATGGAAAGAAAAGAGGAAAAAAAGAGCTATGTACTACAGGGTGACACATAATTATTGTCTCATAATAAAAAAGCGCATCGAAAACGTTGATAAGCATAGTAGCGATTTGGGGAATGTCTCACCATACATTTTCCGTGTGCTTTCATTGTGGGACAGTAATTATGAGCCACCCTGTACTATATTTTAGCCTTACTATATATGTAGCTGCATCTCGAAAAAAAAAGAGAAATAAAGAAAAAACTCCTATTATTGATAGCTGATTCATTACCCATCAAAGTGTTGACCGAGTAAAAATCGAATAAGTTCGAATAATTCAAATAATAATTCGTAGATCCATCGGAAGAAGAACAATCCAGAAACATAGAGCGTCATAGTCCTTGTTTTCGTCCATCCAAAAGTGTAGGGCTCTCCGTTTCCCGAACATTCAAATTTGTCGACGTATTCGAAATCGAATATTCGAATATCGAATGTATCTAGTACAGCACCCAACACACTACCCAAAGTTATAACAGGTGAAATGGCAAAGCATGGATTGGACTATGGACAACATACTGGATTGTCCACGCGTCTCAACAACACGTGACTTGACATTCCCTTTCTGGAAGCAGGAAGTGCCCTAAGTGTTGAGATGCGAATACACGTCTTCCCCGCGTAAATATTTAAACGATGGACCCTAGGATAACACAGCAATGAACCCTTGAAAAACCCTAGGTTGATGTTTTTCTCTAGGGCTCGCTGGTCGATAGTTTCAGGAAGTCGTTTTTTTTCTGGGACTTTCCAGTCCCAAGTAGTTCATCTAGCATCAAAGAACACCAGTGAGTCCATTTATCTAGCATTCACATTTCTGGGAATAGCGGAACCTTCCCCTATAGAATGACCCTAGCTTTTCCCAGAACCCAATAATACTAACGTGATATTCTAGCATGCGATATGGGTTGAACTCAGGAAGTTCGAGTTATCCAGACGCAGAGACGTTGCACTTTACAGCTGTTTATCGATTTACCGGAAACTCTGTGTACTTGTACTTGTAACACATGCACTACTTATATCCACTGGCCGTTTCCCATCTACTTTCAGGGGGATTCAGGGAAATTGGTTTGGTGATTAAATTCAGACGGAAACCCAATTGAACAATAGCAAACGAAGATAAGATCGAGTGTCTGCTGTTGTTGTTATGTTATGGGCGCGACGCTTAACGTTCCGGGATTAAAGATCATAGATCCATAAAACAGACAATGTTTACAAGTAAGAATTACTGGTAATCGTCCTCGTTGTGGTTTTCCTAGAAAATATTAGAATATCAAAGTGTGATGTCTTATAAAAAAGGAGGCGAAATTCTACGGTGGCATTTTTTTCTGGATAGCTCTGTTCTCCGGAAAGCATACCTGGATTAGTAGTAATTGTAACTCTAAACCAGTATAGAAAATTGATTCAACTGCAGTAGCTAACTAAATAGTAGTCAAAGGACAACATATGATTCATTTACTGGTAAGTGCATCTGTGCAAGACCTTTGCACTTATTAGTACTTCTTGAAAGGCGGGCTTCACCTTTACTTGTAGCTAACGAGTAAGTGGTAATTACTTTATACAATGGCTATTCATGAAGTGAAAGTAATGGAGACGGCTGAGACTTAGCGAAACAGTAGCTCTGGTCCACTTATATTGGCATAAATAGCACATGAAAGGCGATTAGTGCAATTGCAGAAAAATAAAAAGTTCGAAATATGGACGGCCGATTTTATGAAGGAAAAAAAAAAACAAGAAAAAAAAGGAGACACAAGGGCTTGACATTATCAGAATAGACAGAATGCAACCATTACCGTGGGTTCAGGAAATATAGACAGATCCAAGGATAAATCCTGAGTTTTCTGGAATCTGCTCCTTACAGAAGCAGACAGCAAGTGCTGACGACAAAAAACGGATAAGACATGCACTGATGGAATACTGGATGATTCTAGATGTCTGTCGTGGGCAGCGCTCACGTCAAATGCAGTGTGTTTACGTCGACGCCAACTCAAAGAGCGACCAATCCCAGCTTTAGAAAAAGATTTTCTGGATGTAATTTCATAAGCAGTCACATGCTACTAGAGTAGCGATTTTTTCGATGTTATTAGGTTATTCTGTTTATTTAGGATAGAGTCTGCTCTACTGGAGGGCAAAGCCCCAGAAAAGTAGAAAAAAAAGACATTTTGGGAAAATATCGAATACTCAACTTGTCAGCCAATTACAAATTGGCTGCGTATGTACTCCTTCCTCACCGCGATTGGTGGGTTATCCAAGCCGCAAAACACAGCAAAAATTTTCAGATTCTCTCATTTTTGAAGCAGATAATGGCTTGGTAAGCTTTGCTTGACCTTGATGAGGCGTTGTCAAGCCATGGACGACATGTTATTTAAAGAAAACCAACTTTCCTCTTTGAATTGCTACAAGTTTTCCTCGTTCCTTACTTTGTAGTTTTATTTATATATTGTTGTACACTGTTGTAATATACCAGTATGGGCAATCCTTGCATTTCAGCCACCAAGTAAAAGTGGTAAGCAATAAAAGTAATTTAAACGGGTAAAAAAAGAACAAAGCTTAGCATTCACTGTAGTTTGAAGACCGCGTTGCAAATGGAGTCCACAACTCCCAGTCACCGTGTCTATATAGCTCAAAAGTGCACAGAATCTGAACTTACATATGCGGTCAATCATCCTTGCATTACAGAAAGCGACCCACTTGATCTGCCGCGTCGCACCACCTGTGCGGCGCGACGGAGCAGCTAGGCGCTGTGGTTGTCACTATTGAGATCTTGCTCATGGTTCACCCGCTTTCCTTTTGAGTTCGTTCCCATCCCGCAAACGGCGAAAAACGTAAGCGAAACGTTAATATCGACAATCATAGGGCCCAGCTGCTTCGCCGCGTCGCACAGGTGGCGCGGCGCGGCAGAGCAGAACGGTGGGATTCCGTGATGCAAGAATGATTGACCTGCACTGTGCATAGATGTTTCGTCCGAAAAACAAATTTAGTGGAGCTTCTTAGTCGTATTTAGGATTACAACATCATTAGAAAATCCAAGCATTTACACCATGAATACCTTAGAGTAATTAGGAATTTTTGCCCATTGTTTGCGATGGCTCGTTTTTTGCCAGACACTACTCCTTTTTTGTTCATTACTTCGGATGCAAGACACGAATATTCAGAATTTACAAGTAGTAGCCGTCACATCGTCGCAATATGGAAACCAGACCACCCGGAATTTTTTTCTGGAAAACCTAACCAACTATTGCGGGGCCAGCCTTATCTCTTACGATCCATATGTGTTTTTTGCGCTCAAAGAACGCCTCTCCTGAATAAATAGTTCTAATGAGCTAAGTGCATGGAGGATAGAGACAATCCGAATAGCAGATGAGCAAGCAATGGGAACTTTTTAATGAGTGAAAGTTCAAATGCATAAGGATAAAAAATGCCAGAGTCATTGCACTCTAGTCAACTGGCGGACTCGCTAGCTTTTGAGGGGGATCATGCTTTGTAGAAACCGCTGAAAAGCTCAATTAAACTCTCTTGATCTTTCTGGATGTATCCATAGAATTGAGACATGGCAATGAACGAACTGACTCACAGCGAAAACTACATTTCTTAGCAGAAGTTAAGAGAGCAATGGAAAGCGCGAAGTAATCGCGATGGAAGTAACTGAGGTAGAATGAGGCAAGTCGTATGCGAACTTCGATGTCGAAATGGCAAGGCGTCATACAACAACACCTGCCACACGACGTAAACAATACATAAAGTTATGAGGATCAAAACGCATACTCTATTCCCTCGCACCTCAAGCAATTCTTTTTAACTCTCTCGCTCAGCATCAGTGTTCACGATACGAATTATTAGCCGGAACTTGAAGACGAAATCTAATGAGGATTTGAGGGATAATTGAACGTTCAGAGCAAACAGATTGTCGCACTGCTCGGGGGGGGGGGCGTTCTGGATTTCGTGGAAGCCGAGTGAACGAGGAAGGCCGCTGTGAACTTTGTGCGGGAAGTTCAACGTTTGATTGATGTTAAAGACTGAAACAAGGTTCAGAGGACGATTTGAGGGCAATCAAAGGCGTAAGCCGAGTCGTAGTGCAGTGTTCGTGAACATTCTCTGGATGTAAGACAAGGATGGGTAGGGCACGTGCGACTGACACAAGTCACGCAAGTAAAAACGGCGTCATAATTTTCACGTGACTCAGCTGAAGATCGATAACAGGTAAGGGATTAGAAAATGGTACGAATCCGAGTTATCCCTTGTAAATATCCAAATTTTGGCAAAAAAAGCTCCAGAAGGTTGTAGAGGCCTATCCACGTACGCGAACCATCCGTGATCTGTCGGATTTTTCTGGCTATGCGCCAAAAAGTCCCTCCCACTTCGATCTGTTTTTTTAGGCCTACAAATCCGGGACTTTGCTTGCTTTGCTCGAGATTGCTCACAAAAACGACTACGAATCTACTAAATGACTGCATACCCTTTTTAGGCGTTCCCAGGATTTTCCTAGATCTTTCGAAGGTAATCTTCGACCAACGGACTTAAGACGAAGAAAGAACGTCGTGGAAAGTGCAGCCATCTGCATTTTCGGCCCACAAAGCGAAAATTTGCATGTTGCCGGCACGGAAAAGTGCACGTAACCGTGAACGAGTGAATGGGAATAAGCACGAAAAAAGGGTAAAGCGCCATCCGGCGAAATGAGCCAGTCCAGGCCACGTCTTGTGGATACATTTGCGAGCAGCAATGTACTGGAAAAAGGGGAACTTTTCAAGAATTTAGGTGTAAGTACTGGAATTTTATAGAATGGCCGACGACGTGGTTGTGAAATTTTCTATAGGGCGTTCGGAAGATGTGGTGTCAGGATAGCATCCACGAAAACGGATGTATTTCGTCCTAAAAGTAGTTTCTTACCAGAACAGACCGCAAATTTCAGTACTCGGCCTCTGCAGCTGTTCCAGAAATTCAATGCACCAAAAATTTGTGGATAAATTGTCTTTGAAACAAAAGAGGAATTCATGAAGTTTCGACAACGGGAAATACATGATTTTCAGGCAGACGTGAACAGAGCTGTAGCACATTTCTGGAAAGAGGTAACCAAAACAGGTTAGTGCAATTTTCTTGAAAAAGTTATGCAACGAGCTGAAGACCAAAGACACAATAATGAGAAGATGGAAAACGATTTCCAGAAACGTTTACCACCTGTTGACTGGAAAACAATTAGAAATTACAGGAAAATCACAAGGAAATGGCATATACGGGAAACTTCAAACGGCCAGTTGAACACGGACCAGTGCCGCGGCGCGGCGTGGCACTCTAGCTGTCTGCTGCACTCCTCGACTGATAGTGCTTTGATCACGCTCTCAGGCTGGCCGTTTAGAGTCCCCTGTAGCTCTTATCTGGTAGCTTAGGGAATGCATCTGTGACTTTGTCTGCAATTACGACTGCTGCATGGTGTCGGCCTTATATCAGCTTGTTCTATCTTATTTTTACATTTCCCAATGCAAGTTTTGGGGTGTGTATCATCGTGAGGGAAAAGGGGCGTAGCCAGGCGACTCTGATTGGCGCACTCATGCCACCCATCAAGCCCCTCCATTTGAATCCGAATGGTGTCAATTCCATAATAATGGTCTATTTGTGCTTAACGCCGTACGAGTCAAACAGGTGGGCGTGATGGGAGGCCCAAATGGGCCAATCAGGGTCGCCTGGATACGCCCCTTCTTCCCTCACGATGATATACACCCCAAGTTTTGCCATGTTTATGGTGAGATTATTTCCATTTTAATAGTTTCCTGCTGTCATTTAAAAAAAATCTGCTTCTAACCGCTTTCTACGGCGTCCTCCCATCAAATGATTTGACCAGAAACACTGGAAATTGGTTGGAATTGGCTGGAAAGTTTTAGAGAGAAATCGGACAGCTTGAATTGGGAAGACCAGAGGAGACCACATATTTGTTTGAGTTCGTGGATGTCTTCCGGGAAAACAAGATATTTGAAATGAGTTGAGAAGAGAGAGCTTTGAACATTAGAAGAGTTGATGATGTTGAGTGGAAATTGCTACCGACAGTTATCAACAAAACAATTATTATAACGCGACGTTGCATGAAAGAGAAGGAAAAACTCGAAACTCCAGGCAAAATCAATCCGTGAATCCAGGAAGCGACGAGAAACTGAGGAGGGAGATCCACAACACAGCAGTTAGCGGCGGGAATGTCATCGCTGTGTGCCGGTGCTAACCCGTTTTGTCGCTGCTGCTGTTTGCAGTTTCATTTTCCGCACTGCAAAACAACTGACGCACACTTTACAAAGTACGAGTGATATTGTAAAGTAAACTAAAACAAGGTCATTGTCATCAGTCTACGAGATGCGTGCGTACGTTGATGGGTATCAAATCTCAGGCGACCACCCACGATGTTTTCACGCCTGACGCTGTTCACGTCACGTTCTGGCGACCATGGCGATTCAGATTTCTGTTCTAGTAAGGTAGTTAGCAAGAAGTGCAAGTAAAGGAGTCGTTGATGAGAATCGGAGGTGACGTGGTGCACGAAAAATATGCTTATCGACCCAAACATTGATAAACATTTTTTGCAAAGCAAACGCCGACTCATGTTTGGCACGCATGTGACCAAACACAAGCCCATGCTCGTTCTCCAATCAACTGAAAACGGGATATGTGGGGGTCAAGAAACTAAGCTCCAAGATCGCATGAGGATCCGCAATCCCAGAATAACATGTGCGTCACAATAGGCAGTAGGATTGAAGCAACGGAGAATCCGAGGCAACCCGCTTTTCCAGCAAATTGAGTTCGGAGCGAGGTGGAGCGGAACAACCCGTTTGTTCGGTTGATTTTCGCGCTATACTGCCCATTTAACCTCAGTTGAGCACGCGACTCGGGATACTTGAACCAGTAATTCATGGTGGACCGGATTCGAGATGACCAGTCAAGCACTGCTATAAAAACTGGGTTGGTTCCTGAAACGAGATTTCGGATGGAGTACCTGCCTAACAAAAAAATTGGGAGGGAATTTTGTGAGTTTTCTCGTAAATCAAAAGAATAGCTCGAAATAATAGATGATTCCCCGTATATGGAGTAGTTCTGCATGATTCCTCTTTTGCCGTAGATTTCACCATAGTATAATAGAATCTCTGGATCTGTCAAGGTCGAATCTCGGAGCCTTCTCTCCCAATGTTGTCGTGTTAGCCATCCTTTTCCTGCATCCTGATTCCACGTCCGAGTTCTAGATCCGTAAAACTCCAGGCAGTTCTAGATCCGCAAAAATCCAGGGACTTCTAAATTCATGAAAATCCAGGGAGTTTTAGATAACTAAAAATCCAGGGAGCTCTAAATGCACAAAATCCGAGGAGTTTTGGATACGCGAAAATCCAGGAAGTTCTAAATTCACGAAATCCATGGAGTTTTAGATAAGTAAAAATCCAGGGAGTTCTAAATGCACAAAATCGTAGGAGTTTAGGATACGCGAAAATCCAGGGAGTTCTAGGTTCACAAAATCCAGGGAGTTCTAAATTCATAAAAATCCAGGGGGTCATAGATTTGTAAAAATCCAGGGAGCTCTAGATCCGTAAGAAATCCAGGAAAAAAATCGTTAAAAAGATTCGTAAAAATCCAGGGAGCTTTAGATACGTAAAAATCCTGGGAGTTCTAGATCCGTAAAATTCCGGGATAATTATCATGCTAATGCATCTGCTGCAATATTGGCTTCATAATATGTACTCCTGAAACTCTCCTCTTCACGTTCTGGACAACTTCCTCCACTGATTGCCATATCCAGAGCAATCTCTTCCTGATCCAGGTATCATTACCCAACTGGTAGCTATTTGCTGCTGTTTTTTCCCATCTTCTAGCGGCGTCAATTTTTGAAGGCCTGAACTACCCGGATGCGGCAACCCTTGCATAAATGACGCTTCCAAGTGAAAAATGCTCCATCATGCATACAATTTCCGTTGTGCGCATAGGCGAAACTATTCGCACTTTTCCACCACGAGGCAAAAACTGAATATGCACTGGAACCAGAAGCTTTTTTTACTCCATCAAGTGTCGAATGAAAACTCTGTGGGCGTTTATGGAGTTTTTTGAGGAATTGGAGTCACGCGTCTATCCGTGAGCTGATGTGAACTCAGCTGGAGCTTTCAGAATCGCAGGCTAAGCTGTCTGAGTTCCGAGAAAACGTGGTGATATCTTCCGGGAAAGGATTATCTGAGAAGAATGAGATTAAAACTTGGTAAATCCATCAATATCCAAGGAGATCCATGGCAATGATGGAGTTAGAGCAGCACCAGACTGGCTCACATCAGTGAAACGCTGGACTAGGCCAAAGGTTTGCCAAATTCAGCTGGTATGGATGAGACAGTAGATGATCCGGGATGCGACGAAAATGGCCCAGCGTTATCCAGGAAGCGTGCAGGCTAGCAGACGAAGGCAGTTATTGGAAATAAGATGTTTGTAAGTGCAGAAATATGGAAAGAAAAATGAAAGCACGGAAATAAGAAGGTAAGCAACCAGGATAGCGCCTTCCGTGAGCTTAATACCGTGAATTCTGGATGCAGTAGATTAACAGCGATACGTGGAAGCCATAGCTTGATGGAATCTCCAGAAAAACCTCGTGTGGGCGGAATGATCCTACAATTTACCCTAGCTTTTTAAATATTAAATCCCACTTTAAACTCAGCGCTTAGGCCAGTGATAGAATGTTCTCTTTCCCATAGCAGTGCCAGCTGGCCCGAAATTCTGGTTCCACCGGCAAAATTGACAAAGTGGTTGTCACTGAAGGGGTCGGAGCAGCAGGTATGTGGAATAGGGAAAACTCCCCGTTATATCCAGGGTAAACCAGTGATGTGGTACCAATGAAAAGGACAGGCAGGCAAGGTTTTTATGTGTAATTTCGAACATTGTCGCAGGATTTTTGTGTACAGTTCTGTGTTGAGGAAATGGCTATCCTCAATTTTGGGACGTCCTCCATAGCTTCGATGCAGACTCCATGACGCTACGAGAAGTCGTTGACCATTGCGCGCAACTGGTTAAGACTCGAGTCACTTCCCATTTTTTAAGGCGCCTCCTCAGTCCAAATTCTGGGGCAACATGAGATTACCCAGGGTAATCGTGTTAGCACTTTCAAATTACCTATCGTTAACACGGATGTCAACACGTTTACCCTGCGTAATCTTAATCATGCATATAGGCCCTGTAGAGGTTCAGAGCGAGACCATGTTTCGAGGAATACAAAACCCATTTACCCGTATTGCTGGGACCTGGGTAGAATGGGTTACCACTCACTGGAACCAGAAGGTTCTAAAACTTGTTTATAGTCTAGTAAATAACTATAAATTTCATTTTCATATTTGTAAAATCCCTGTCAATGGTAGACATTACCCTGTTTCTGCGTAGTGTTTTGTTTTTGGGTCTGCTCCAAGAAAATCCAGAATTTCTATGCTTTTCTTCTCCGGAAATTCTCCTATACTCCTCCAACATGTACATTTATGCCTTTTTAAAAATGTTTTTCTGGAAGAAAATCCTTTAATTCCTGACGTTGCTTCTAATGGGTCCAATTCCTTCTAGATGGGTCATGCACATTTTGACACTTATTTGATACGATTTTAAGCACCTCAATAGGTTTTGTCGATAGTACGTACTCATGCCATAAATCAACTCCACGATGGCAACAATATGTTTTCAGTCTTCCTATTTTGCTAAAATCAGTCACGTGATGCGTACGAGAACAGCACGATGGTGTGTGTCGCCAAAACACGCGTTCCCCGGGGATCCCTCCCATGGTGAGGCCTCGTTCGGCGCATGTGGAGCTGGAAGAAGCAGTTTGTTTTGTCTTATGAGAAACAAACAAGTCAAAACCTCTGTTTATTTGTTTGCTTTTTCCAATGGGACACACATAAACAAGCAGTAGCTGGCTAGTGGGAGGTATTTGTGTGTTCTGACAAAAAGAAACAAATAAAAATACAAGTGCGAGAGAAGAATTTTATTTGGAGTCCTACGGAACAACATATCCTGGATTAAACAAGAGTGCACATTGTACATGGATTTGCGTCCAATCCAGGAAACACAAATTGAACGATCCAAGAATCCATGGCTCCCATAAAGCTTCATCTTCTGATTGCCCTATTTTTTACGAGTGAGGATTATTGTGGTTTTCCGGCTCTGAAGTACGCTGCAATTTTCTTCCTGGCTAGGATTTGACGGTGATGATATCCTTGATTTTGTTGGATTTCGACGAATTACATCGTAGTAAGTGTAACATTTAACTGGGACACCTCTTTAGAGATCGGATGCAACCAGAACATTTGCATTTGAGCAAATCCCTCGGCTTTGTCAGTTCGACTGTTTTCGACAGAACACGACACTTTGGGCAGGATCCATGATTCCTGGAGAGAATCCATGATTTCCGTGTCTCATATCTTTGAAAAGTCGAACAGGTCTCCAACATCTAATTTTTTTCCCGAGAATTTTCCCTCTAAGAATAGATGAACATCCTCTGATCCTTGAAGTTCTTTCTAAATTCTTCTGACTGATCATTGTGTTCTGAAGATGTTCGACTATGGAAAACTGAAAGTAGTGACCTTATATTTCGATTTGGGAGAGTTTAGGAATAGTGACCTTACATTTCAAATTGGGAGGATTTATTTCTAACGAAGAAATAGCTGAAGAACGAAAAGGATCGGTGGATTAAACTCACCAATATAAGGATCGGAGGGGGAGCTGCGCATGTTGGGTTAGTCGGTCCATCATCCTATCCAACATCCATATATTGCATCTGCTGGATTTTGAGGGGGTGGAGCCTAATTTAGAAGAACAAAAGGTGGAAAAAATTCAATGGAATCCGGTGATTGAAATTATGCTCAATTTTCAGTTCCAGTAAAGATCGAGTTCCCCGATAGGCCACAGTAACACTGGGTTTTTGTCAGTTTCCGGATCTAACTCGTCCGTAAAGATGCTGTAAAGATGCGAAAAAGATTACTCTTCCATGAAAGGAGACTTGATGTTCTTCATTGATTTTGTAACAAAGTTTTGCTTATTGTTTCAAGATAGAGTACTGTAGGTCGCCCGACCACAGCTGTGCAGCTAAGGCATGAAAATGAGCAATGAGAGAACTAGAACAACCTCCTGCGCACGGAGGACCACCCCAATACAAGTGTAAAGTGCGTTCATATAAAAACAACGTCATCAAACAAGCATAAGTTCATGAAGTGCTTGAGGGTACTACAGTCATACGCCACACCTTCTAGCAAATATTACTGGTAACGTAGAAGAAAGTAGCAAAAAGTGTAGCACGTCAAGGATGCTCACGGTTCTATCCGTTGCAGTGGTGAGGTATTATTCATAGCAGAATTAGATAGTGCTACTTTAAATATTCAACACACTAACAATGATTGAGCTTATTCAAATTAGCAGTAGAATTGAATGCAAAGTACGACTACGAAATCCAGAATAGAAGGTAAAAAATGGTTGGAGTTCCTCATTTGTGGGAAGGCCAAAATAGGAAAGCTCGTTTTTGTAGGGGATGAAATCTATCCGAAAAACGACAAAACAACACCTCAGTCCTAAATTTTTCCGGAGTTAGTAGAATTGTTCCGTCGATATCTTCCAAGGAGACAGTGATTGCTACTGCGGAAGATGTCGCGGCGCGGTGACTTGAAATAACCGAATTCTGACTTCGTCTTCTGGATCACACAACATGCAAGAAAATATGTCATTGCCAAAAAAAAATCTGATAGCCTGATAATGAAAATTTTCGGTCACGAGTAAAGGTTCCGACAGAAGATATAAAGGAGAGGGCGGTCGGTCGATTGGTTGGCACTCACATTTTCGGTTCAGTTACCCAAGTTCAGGAAAAATTACGACAATAGCATGGATCTGAATCAAATTACGGGAATTGCATGGACCTGAATTGCATTTCTGTTACATGAATCTGGCCAGCTATGACACAGTGGATTTTCTCTGGATTTATTACATAACCTGCTGAAACGCTCTGCTCCGGTTTTAGCCTTTCAATTTCAGTAAAACATTACTTCAACATTCAACAAATACGGTATTAAATTCGACTATTTTGATCAGAAGCCTTGTGAATTTCTCCAAACATCAACAATTGGAGAATATTCATTATATACATATCAACAAAAGCGTATTGAATCGCTCTTCCAAGTAATATCAAATCCTTGGGACTGAAAAAATAGCTTGTAAGCATTCTAGATCTACCACCCCATTATTACCCTTTGCATTAACCCGGAACAAATGCCGAGGTTACCGGAGCAGATGTAATGTACGTGAGAGCACGTATGATCCGTAAACTCATCGTACGATCCGCAGAAGAACGAAATAAAACACGCACTGATCCTGAGTGGCCGTGCGTGTGAGCCAGTATAAAAGCTCCAGTGCATCCACCAAATCACATCACTCGACAACGATGCTTACAGTTCTTGTGTTCGGACTTGTGCAGCTAGCGGCATTGACGGAACAGGTAACTGTTTAGTAGAGTTAACTACAGCATTACTGTTTAAGTGGTTCCAAGAAGTGCTTCAAAAGCGCTTAAATCCAGAAAATGCTGAAATTTGGAAGCATATCCGGTCCTATTTCTGTTCCAGAATTGTAAAATTTTATTTCAGCAACTGCTGGGATCCTGCCCATGCGCACAACTCGCTCCGAACGTCTGCTCCTGCCACGCCGGCCACTCACCGCTCTGCTCCTGCCAACCAATCGTCCCAACCCCGTCCTGTGGATGCGGAGTCCAGGCCCAGGTCTCCCACTGCCAATCCTCCTGCCTACAAACCTGCCAGTCTACATGCTCCCAGAGTAGACTCTCCCTAGCGTGCCCTTCGCTCTGCGGCAACACCTGCGGACAGTCCTGCATGCCCGTACAAGCACTTTCAGCGCCAGTGCTTCCGAGATTAGTGCTGCCAGGACAATGCTCCTCGTTCTGTGAGCAGTCATGTCTGAGCTCCTGTGCGGCTCATCCCATCCCCTCCGTGTGTGTTCCTTCTTGCTTCCAGACGTGCCAACAGAAATGCGCTGTGGCTGTTCCAGCACTTGTGCCAGCACCTCAGTGCATGGATGCCTGCATGCCAAGTTGCGAACCAGGATGTCTTATGGAGCACCATTCTGTTGCTCTTCCAATGCAAGTTCCACTGTGAAGTTCGAAAATTGTTTATGTTCTAATTGAATCTTGTATGAGGAGGGTTTGTCAGGACGTTTTTGTAATTGTTCACACTTGAAACAAATAAATGATCAAATGACTGAGAAACTGGTTTTTTTTGAAAATTGGTAGAGAAATAATAACCTTAATGAAGTCCATGGAATATGGGATGCAGTGCTCCGCATTCACTGCACGACGTCCCCCGTGATCTCCTTCGGGTAGTCCAGGAAAGATTCCGGCAATGTTTTGCATGAGTTCTTGAGACAAAAAGTAGGTTTATGGGTTTGAGGGTTACCCTGCGTCTCACGGTGTATTCTTTTTTTCAGAATCATTCACCCTCAGAGAAGCTGCGTGAAAATCCCACGAATTCCGTGGATAACCCTGTCTACTGGCTCGTTCTTTGTGATTGGCTGTCTTTTGTAAGAGCCAGTTCCCGAAATTCACAAATGTATGTAGTCTACTGCATGTTGGAACTCCGCATGTTCTCCTTTCTATCAAATTATTAACCCTTTAGAGTAGTAAAAAAGTATCAACCTAGTAGAGACATGGGCTAGTGTAGGTATTCGTGCTGAGCTGCAGAACAAGTATAGCTGTGGTACAGTTCTGGCTCAACTACGTACAAAATCCTTGCCTGGATTCTGTAGAGCACCATTGGCTCGTTACATGACAGAACATTGGAGGAAGGATTTATTTATCCGAGAATCCATACTGTACACAGAAAACAAAATAAATTCTTCCGGTAAGTTCACATTAGAAAACTTAAATAATTTGTATCAGCACCCTTTCTGATCTATTAAAAGCCGGATAATACTTATAATTCTGCTGAAAATAATTGAATTACTGGACATTTCGGTGTACTCGATAACGAATATGTGCAGTGCAAAACTTTTCAAAAAGCTCCTCCAGGACTTCGTACCTATAACATACCTTGCCGTTACAGAAAAAAACTACTTGTAAGCTGCGAGACAGAGTTAGTACCACCCAGGAAGCTCATAGAAAATGAGCTTGCCAGATGTTTGAGCATAGCACCCTGTACCGGATAATCTACTTAGTAGTGAGTGGAATGTGCACCGAACGTAAAAATAGTGTCATTAAACAAACACTAGTTCAGGAAGTCGTAGCGTACTCTAGTAAGCGCTTTGTTTTGTAGCTCTTACAGTTTGCAAAGGAGTAAAGCAGAAAAACTTGTAGTAAATGGAGAGAAACATGTTCTTGCATTGAGTACTTCTCATGGTCAAAAAATGGCATGGATGAAATCTGAGTTGTATAAAATATCACTATGGAAGGTCTTTTATTTGAGAGCTTTGAGTTTTTTTTTTGAGTTTATTGAGTAGAATGCAATTCAGCTAAAAAACTGCTGAAAAAGCTCAATATAACTGAGAAAAAAACAACTGCGCGAAGAAGACCACCCACGACGATAATGTCTCATGCAGGAAGCTGGACCACCCACGACGATTAGGTATCACGGAGCAAGCATGTGGATAGTCTCTTCTGGGCTCATATCAGCATTAAATCGTAAGAACACCATAAACAATAGAAGCAAAGGACAAAACAATTCAGTGGAAAGAAAGGGCCGAAGTAAACTTATCCGTGAAGGTTGTCCTGAAACTCTTCGGCTTACATGAAAATGTTTCCACTCCTATGAAAAGTTGCAGGTATTGAACAAATCAATTATGATCCATAAGCAAATAAATAAATGAATAAATAAATAAATGAGTAAATAAATAAAAGTACATCATTGTACACCTGCACACGGTTCCATACAAATAGCACCTCCTCTTTCCCAGAAAATGATTACTGAAAAAGGACGGTTTACTGAAAAGGAACAGCAAAAAGCACACGTCAGAGATGCTCCTTGTCTGGATGGGGCTGGAAAATCCAGCTACCAACTACGGCAAATGGTCAAAAAATAAGGAGGTTAACCGTGATCCAAGAAAAAAAAAAACGTTATGTGAGCAATTGCAGACCAGATCTGTGACGAATGAACCTCATTTCTGACAGTTCCGATTACTCAGAAAAGATCCATCTAGTTCTCAATTACTAAGCAACCTATGCGCTTAACCAGTAGCGGACCTAAAAATTTGAATGAGTAAGCAGAGTAAACGTATTACACGTGTACGTGAGGGAATGTGTCACACACACACAAACTTAGTGGAAACTCACGGAAAAGAACGAAATAAAACAGGAACTGATCCGCATTGGCCGGTCGTCGAACGTGGTATAAAAGCTCCAGAGCAGACCGGAAACAGCACCACATGGCAACAATGCACACAGTTTTCGTATTAGGACTTGTACTGCTGGGTGCACTTACGGAGCAGGTAATTTTTTACTAGTAAATTTCGAAGTTTTACTAGTAGTGATTGCGTGATATTTGTCCATTCAATCATGACAGCACTGATCCTTGAAACTCCTCAAAATGTTCCTTTCAGTCCGAGCTGGTTCGCCAAAAGCGCTGTGCATGTGCTCAAGCCTCCAGAAACTTCTGCTCCTGCCAAGCCGGTATCCGACCGCTCTGCTCCTGCAGGGCAATCGTCCCGACCCCGTCGTGCTCATGCGGAATCCAGGCCCAGATCACGCAGTGCAGGGCGTCCTGCCAGCAGACCTGCCAGTCGTCATGCTCCCAGAACAGATTTCTCCTCACCTGCCCGTTGTTCTGTGGCAGCACGTGCGCACAATCGTGCATGCCCTCGCAAACTGTTTCAGTGCAAACTGTTCCTGTGCAAGTGACGATTCCGCGAGTAGTAGTGTCAGCACAATGCCCATCGGTCTGCCAGCAATCCTGTATGAGATCCTGTGCCACTCAATCTATTTCCGGCACATGTGTTCCGCTATGCAGCCAGTCCTGTCAGCGAAAATGTTCAATGGCTGCTCCAGCACTCGTAGTGGCTCCAGCGACATCTCGATGTGGAAGTGGCTGTGGATCAACGTGTACACGCTGCATCCAGACCCAACAAGTTCGAGTTCAGGCGACTGCGGGAATTCAGGCGACTGCAGGCATAATTCCAGTTGCTCCAGGACGTGCTCAATGCACAAGTGCTTGTATGCCGAAATGCGATCCTCAATGTACCGCGAAAAAAAGTCAATGACCACATCAAATACACGTTCTTTCCTGAATTCTATTTAAGGAAGGACAAATTCGACTTGATTTTATGGAATGTGGCGGTGGATAATGGAAATTCACTTTGATGTTGTTGTATTTGCATATATGTGAAACGAATAAATCGTTCAGAATTCCTTGAAGATTTCCCAGCAAAACAGTTTTGGCATACTAGCTGTAAATACCATATTCATTTTGTGGAGTTACCATAAGGTCAGAGGAGGCGCACTTGAGACATGTTGCTTTCAAGAAAAGAATAGTTAAATTCTCCAGAAAATTCATGCTTCTATGGGTACAAAATAGATGGTTTGTGGGTGGATCGCGAGTCCTTCTAGGACGTGAATGTGCGGCTCAGTGGATAGAGCGGCTGTTCGTTGTTCAAGTGATCAAGGGTTCGGATCCCGCCTAGTACCTGGCTTTTGCAAATACTATGCCGCTTACCTACTTACGACTTCTGCACTTATCCAGCAAACACCCGCTGAAAAAGTGGCCCGGATGGCTCAGTGGTTAGAGTAGCAGATTCTGTTTGGCAGAACCTGTCCGTATCGCTGGTTCCACTCCAATGGAGATCCAAAGTTAAGCGCAGATTCTGCTCTGCAGTTTCTGCGATGCAGTGTTCGGGGTTCACTGCACGACGTCCCCCATGATCTCCATCGGGTAGTCCAGGAAGGCTTCCGGCAGTGTTTTGCACAAATTCTTCGCGACAGATCACAGTGATTTGAAAGTTAACTTGCGGATGTTCAACGAAAATCCGACAAGATGTAAATTGTGGTCAGACTAAAGTCAATCCACCTCATTGATAATGGAGGATTTTTTCCAAACAACTAAGCTTCAGTTAAAATCTGTGCGGAGCATTGTACTTTTATAATTACCAAAGTATTTCCATTTTCTGTCGGTTAAAAAGAGGACTCCCGAAAACACATACAAATTTTGCTGAAATTTGCATAGTTATAGCTCTGCTCTCCACCACAAATTAGCCTAGCCCTCAAAAGTTCTCTAATGTCTAGAATACCACATATCACTAAGCTGAATACTTCCAGAAATGTTTAAAGCGAAGCAGTAGTGAAATAATGTCCATATTACAACATGGTGTCTTTGAGCATGGATGTGTGAATTTTCAAAAAAAAAAAAAAGGTTTTACCTTGCACTGGGTGAGAGGAGACGTACACTACATGAAAGCAGCGTTTTGCTTGGAATCCTGGATGAGAAAGAATTTATTCCTTGCTGATCAAGACAGAACCTCACGTGCGTAGCTACCTTAGGATACCAAAAATATTATTTGATTTTCCGATTTCAATGCTTTAAGGAAGTAAGAATATGACCCAAGAATTTTCTCATTTCGTAGTTTTTTCATGTTATCAAACAAAGACGGGTGTGCTTAAAACGCTAATTAGAGTAAGGCATACCCTTCCAACTAGTATTTGTCAATTTCAATTGCTAATTTGTCATTTTCAAATCTCATCTTTACTTCATTTTCAAGAATTCTGGATGAGTGATAGATGAAATTTAATTATCCAATTCCGAGGTAAATACAGGACCGGCCAAAATTATGCAGCCTTTTCAATTTTCCTCCATAACTTTTGTTAACGTGAATCGAGACATGACGTGAAGCCTTGAAGTTCAAATTTTTATGATAGTTGTAGAGACTAAAAATCCGTTTATGTTAAAAATTTGAACTTTAAGTCTTCACGTTAAGCCGAGCTTTGCGTCAACAGAGGTAATGGAGGAAAGTTGAAAAGGCTATATAATTTTGGCCGGCACTGTATATCAACGATAAACCTCGCAACTATCTATTAGGTGTCTAGATTACCTGTGCAAGTTGTACTAGTTTCTCCTTTTCTGGATTGGAGGAAACTGGTAGAATTCTGAGCCTCAGAGATCACTCTTATTGCAATACTTGGCTAGGAATCGAACAACATTAAAAAGTTCCTAACCTCAGCGTTTCTTCTCATTTTTCTGCTGAGGTTTGGTTGGCACAGTGATCACTGTGTAAAACCTGTACGTTATGGAGAAAAAAGAAAAATGTCAAATATTTGGGAGTAACCTCCTGTACGCGATTGTCTACACTGTGCGTGGAGAGTGTGCGTTGATGCAAAAACCGTGTCATCAAACAAAAATTTGCTCAGGATTACGGGAGTACAATGGCTAATTTCTCCGGCTTCAACTTAAATGATGTGCAGTAGAAGCACAGAAAATGAACTAGAACGTATTCGGAAGGCATGGCGTGGTTGTCCATTTCTGGCAGGGAGAAAAGGAAAAATTAATAATTTCTGGCAGAAAAAGGTAATGTGACCGCATGGTCTTCGTTAGTGCAGTGCAATTTCTATAGACCACTCCAAAGGCGAGGATGGCTTTCCAAATAGAAGACAATGAATGATAAGAAGTATGGAGATTTTCATTTTTTCTGAATTCCTCAAACCTAACAGAATAAAGTAGGGAAGGGCAAACGACTTCCATGATTATCGATAAACGACTGGCCTATGCCCAAGGGCATCAAGGATGTGAAATTATCGGTCGACTTTTCCCTAGCGGATCCGCAAAATGTGGAAAAAAAATTTCCTACTATTGTTGCTTCTATCCTGTCGCTAGAACGTGGTCTTCATGGCACTATTCCTGTGTTTTAATTGCAAGAAATCTATTATCAGACTCTCATCTTATTTCGTCCTAACAGCTTCATTTCTAAAATATTTTTTTTGTTTCAGGAAGAGCTCCTGGGAAAAAAGAAGGTAAAAAATTTGCTTTTATGGATAGCAAACAATGAACCAGAGCTCTAGCTTCGTGTCAGGATCAAGAAGAGAACGGTGGAGCCTTCATAAATATGTGTATTCTCTCCCATAATTACAGGATCACACTCCTTCCCCCTATCCGATTTTCCAAGGAACAGTGTGATCCTGAACTTTCCTATTACGCCAAACAAGATCTCCATTTAGAATGAATTGCAGACAGCAAAATTCAGTGTCAAGTATTTTTCGAGTTTCTCGGAAGAATTTGCCGCTCTCTGCATAGTTCTGATTTTATGGGAAGAATATAAACAGTCACTATGATAATTTTGCTAGGAGCACCCATGTACTCCATTGTTTTACCATAAACGCACTTCTTTCACTTAACTTACCCATGTTATCCTGACACCGAGGACTGAGTTTAAACTGTGCGCTAAGCAGAAGAAACGTATTGTACGTGAGGGAGTGAGGGAGGCAGTGCTCGACACGTCGAAAAAAAGCTAAGTAAAACACGCTCAGCTCATCACTGCTCAGACGTCGAAGCCAGTATAAAAGCCTCACTGTGATCCAGAAACTCCACCCTACGACAACCATGCACACAGTTCTTGCATTCGGATTCGTTCTTCTGGCTACTCTCACAGAGCAGGTAATTCTACAGGTTTTAACAAAAATTCGTTGCGTTTTGGAACATCCACTATCGAGTATCCAGATTTTGGTCAATCTTTGCCCCGAAAAATGTCTCGGAACAGTGTTCACCTCCTCCAAATCCTAGGTACGGTGAAATAACTTTTATAGCGCTAATCCTTTCGATTCTGTGGAAGAAAGTCTCCTTGAATAACACAAATTTACCCATGTAGATCCAAAACCCTCTTGTCTTCAAGTAGAAAAGTCACTGCACTACTTAAGGCCTCCCTTGAAGTTTTACAGGAAAACCAAGAGTTCACCGACCCAGGCAAATCTTATTAATGTTGCAGCTGGAATTGTTTTTTCGCCAAATCGAGAAACCTCGTATATTGGACGCGGTCCAAATTTAGTAATGAGTGGAAAAACATGGCTCGATTCCTATAAGTTAGGCTCATGTCCATAATTAAGAAGGAGAGGGTTACGCACCGAGCTAGTCACTGATCCTGAGGCTAGAATCAGCACCTCAATTATCCACGATTCCTGAAATCTACCATAGACTTCAAATTGGGGATTTGCTTTTATTTGAATAAATCAAAATTCAACTATAGGTTCAAGTAAACAGCAAAGAAGAGAAACAAAAAAAAAGAATTATCCTTTTCGTTCTACCTTCTGACGGACTTCGGGCAAACATAGCAACCTCCCCGTAACTCATTAGTGAGGTGGGGGATCGAGACAAATAAAGAAACGTAAAGAAACTTACCTCAGAAGTTGGAAATGCCTCATCTTCATGAAGAAAACAAGTGTTACATCCTGATATTTTTATATTTGAGGCTCTCTTGTAAGATGATTACTAGTTCATATGTTTAGAAAACTCTGAAATTGGTGTTTATTCTTCTAGTTTTTCCCTAGATTTCATCATCTTAGGTAGCGTAATTTCTAAATGAGGTCTCTTTATCTGGAGTCGTGGTTGCAACATTTACGTTTATAGGAGATTTATTATTGAATTTACCTCATTTACTGCCTCAAACAAGCAAAGAATTTAAATCCACAACCTAGAAGGTCCAGCAAAGACCGTGTTTCATTTCAGCATTTGCTAGCATCCTGCCCGTGTGCTCAACTCTCTCCGAACTTCTGCTCGTGCCAAGCCGGTGCTTCACCGCTCTGCTCCTGCCAGGCCATCGTTCCAACACCGTCGTGCGCTTGTGGAGTCCAGGCTCAAGTCACCCAGTGCCAATCCTCCTGCCTCCAGACCTGCCAGTCCACCTGCGCTCAGAGCAGACTCGCCCTCACGTGCCCCTCCCTGTGCGGGAACACCTGCTCCCAATCGTGCACACCCATCTCAATCCCAGTCGCATATCCGAGAATCGTGCTGCCAGCTCAATGCCCATCGTTCTGTGAGCAGTCGTGTCTGAGCTCCTGTGCTGCTCATCCCATTCCGACTACATGTGCTCCGCTATGCTTCCAGTCTTGCCAGCAGAACTGTGCTGTGTCCGCTCCAGCACTTGTGGCAGCACCGGCAGCTCCTGTGTGCATAGATGCCTGTATGCCAAGCTGCGAATCCGGATGTCTCATGGAGCACCAGTCTGTTTCAGGTCTTCAAGTGTCAGTTCCGCTGTGAAATCTCAATTTTTAAAACATTGAGAGACTATATGTGGAACAAATAAATTGTTTGAGAATTGAAAAGTGTGGCTTTTACAGTGGAAAACCTAAACACTAGTACAGAAGTATCCAGGAACCCAGGAGGGGGAGTGACATTGGATTTCAATCACGAAGTGCTTAGATCAAAATAGCTAAGATGTTAGCGCTTACCTTATTAGCACGTAAGGAAAAAATTTTTTCCAAGAAATGATGAGGTCAACACAGCAAAGCTATACAAAATCCAAGGCAAAACACGCCTATTACGTTGGTGTAGTTGACTAGGTGGTATTTTGATTCAGAAAGGTCAAGAGGCGGCCTCCCTCACTGAGATTACCCGGGGTAAAAGTATAAACGACACACAAATTTATCCTACGTTAACAAGAACATCAACACGCTTATACTGGGTGATCTCACTTATGCATCCAGGCCCAGTGTTAGTGGCAAGTTAACTTTTACACTACTCTAATGTAAAGAGTGAAAACGAGTTGTGACTCGCTGCTGTTGACGTGAACCATTTTGTACAGCTTCTCAAACTCGCAGAAAACGTGCAGTTGATCCACCCAATTCATTCAAAACTGCTGGGCCTTAAAAATTCGTGGCTGTTAAAGATTAAGTGGTAGCCGTACTAGTTTGTTAAGAGAACAATGTCTGAACACGTTTCGCCTCCATGGTGACTATGATTGGAGCCGTTTGGAGATGTTCTGGATCTCGTAGAGCATGGTGGTTGAATGTTACTCGATGTTACCGTATAACTATAACTATAACTCGATGTTGTCGTGTACCTATAACTCTACTTCTACCTCTTCGCGGTTCTGTGCAAGTGATATAGAGCAATTCAGAACATCCCCGAACATTATGGAAGTAAAGAGAACTTTGCGGATGAATCCTTGAATCTGGGTTGGGCTACGATCACTTATAAAACGCTCCACGAAGAATACAGATTGCGTTTAAGTCGATTCCATTCCACCTCATTAGGATGAGATAAGGAATTCTCTGATCTCGAACTTCAATGGAAAACCGACAAGAACGTTTCTAAACTATTATTTATTTATTACATCTGATGGACGAAAATATTTCGAGCACATCTATAATTCACCAAGAAGTAAAACCTGAAAAACCTCACAGTGGAACAGTAAATCCAGTGCAGTAAAACTTTACACGTTCTTTGTGGAAAAAAAAAACCTCATATGGAAGCTACCCCAAATAATCTTTCAATCGCTTCCTCGCCGAGACCGAGCTATGGACCGCATTTACCAGGATCAGAAAATAAGTTGCAATTTTTCAACCATCCATACGCGTAAAGGTAATCCTGAAACAAAAACTGGAAAAGACTGGAATGACAGTTACAGAACTAAGTACATGTGTGGATATTTCCGTTTTTTAACAATATTGTAATTAAAACAAAAAGTAGACAATGACTGTTTTCTTCTTTTTTGTTCATAAAGTGCTACGTGGAGAAAATCCGAGTCTCTAGGCGAATCCTTGGCTGCCGTGCACTATCCAGGGCCCAGATGCATGCACAAAAATGGGTAATCTCGTACTCACAAATATGATAAACCACGAATAGCAGCTGGTTATAGATGACACATAATATTATTTTACTACATCTGATTGTTTTATCCTCACTTATCACATGCGGTAATGTGCATGAAACAATAAATAAATAAATGAATAAATAAATAATGCATGGGTGAGCATGTTGATGTGTGTCAGGTATGGGCAAGTTGACGTACTTGTCATGGGTAACCTCAATTATACATCCGGGCCCAGAAATTCGGATGTAATATTTCAGAATAGGAATATGGACATAATATGGATGTGATATAATATAAACTTACACTTCCCAATGATGTCTGCGGAAAACTTCTTAACAATTTTCATTTTTGATTTCTACCTTTATTTTGAAGAGCACCATTGCGCCCTTGGCTCTTTGTAGTGAAAATAAGTAAATAAAATAAAACGGATTATCTCTAATGATTCCTCAATTGTTGCAAATGAATATCCTTGTTTTCACGAAAGATATTATCCCGCTGAAGTCATGGAAAAAGAAGTAGAACGTCAAACAATTGAAAATAAAGGCTTGCGCAAGGATACCTGCTCCACTACGAGTGGGATATGCACGGATGCACAGATTGTCCGGTCAAACAAGCAAAAGTTCAAGATGCTACTGAGAACAATACCAAGTACCGATGCGCAACGAGTTTTGTAAACAAGTATTACAACAAAAGCGATAGAAAATATTGCAGATCATAATTATCAGAGGAGCGCCTAATATGCCGGAAAAAAGCCAGAATTTTCAACTAATCCAGAAAAGTTCAGGTTAGGAGGGAACAAACTTACAAATCACCGCCCCGTCAATTCTCTGAAAGTAACCTGAATCTGGAACAAGACATGTAGTGGCATGCAAATTCGTGAGATTCTAAAACCATGATATCCGATGTCTTGATTTTTATGGGAAACAATCCACAAAAATCAGGAGAAATCCTTGTTAGCTGATGGGAGAAACTATGAGAAATCAAGTAATTAGGGCGATAATTATTCCCGGTGACTAATTATACTCACTAACAACTTCTACCAGGAGGTGGTGATGCCTTAATTCAGAATAGTACTGTTTCCAGGAGTCACTGCATAGCAGAAAGTTGGGGCCCCATTGTCCGATCCGAAACCATTCCACAATAAAAAAGACCCTGTACGAATCCCAGTTTAATATCCTGAAAAATTAAGGATTGAAGGTACTACGTAACTGGAGCTGTGGAGCAGGCGTCTTTCTATATGTTTCCACGATTTTCAAAGTCCCCTATCAAGCCAAACAAGAACCAACCTCTCGTTGATCTTAGGATCCAGCGGAGCACATGGTGTCTACGTGAGGAAAGGTGATATCCATAAGCTCCCAGGAAAAGAACTCACAGCTGATAAGTGATTGGCCGGGTCAAGCAGGTATAAAAGCCGCATCGCATACCGGAATCACCACACTTCACCACTCGGCAACCATGCATACGGTACACGCACTTGGACTGGTACTGCTGGCTGCACTCACAGAACAGGTGGACATTTTGCAGTACTTAAAAGCATGAAGCTGTTAGCAGAAATTCAGCACAACACGGTTACTGCTCCTCTATTTCAGCACCTCCTGGGATCGTGCCCATGTGCTCAACTGCCTGCGAACTTCTGCTCCTGCAACGCGGGCCTCTCGCCGCTCTGCTCCTGCAGAGCCATCATCCCATCTGTGAGCTGCAGCTGCGCTCTCCGGGCTCAGGTCTCGCACTGCCAGTCGTCCTGCCTGCAGACCTGCCAGTCCACATGCGCCCTGAACACTCTCTCCCTCTCCTGCCCATCGTTCTGCGGTAGCTCCTGCGCAAGATCGTGCACACCCATCCCAGTGCCGCTGACTTTCCCAACCGCGATTCTACCAGCTCAGTGTCCAGGATTTTGCCGCCAGTCGTGTCTGAGCTCCTGTGCTGCTCACCCGTTCCCCTCCACATGCTCTCCTCTATGCTTCTCGACTTGTCATCATAGATGTGGACTGCTTGCTCCAGCACTTGTGGCAGCACCGGCAGTTCCTGCGTGCATAGATGCGTGTATGCCTTCCTGCGAACCAGGATGTCTCATGGATCATCTGTTGTAGACCCCCACGCGCTAGTTCTGCTAAGAATCCTGCAATCGTAACGTACTGGAAGTTGTATAGGTGAAGTTCGTTCCGATGCATCTGTGTTTGTTTACATGTGAAGCAAATAAATAGTCAAATCAAAGGTGTTTCTCTACCCATATTGCTAGCAATGGCAACGAAAATATCTCCTACACAGACGGGAAAAAAACCTACACAATATTCAACAGTAAAAGAGACTATGCAGCTGTGAGCTTTCCAGAAAATCCTACCAAAACACTGGAAATGTAAAAAGTAAAAAAAGGATATAACTAGAGAAGAATAATACGTATGAGAATATAAAAACTCTCTCTCTCCCTGAGTTCTCACACGAGAGAAGACATAATTTTGGTAGTAACACGCCAAAAATAGGAAAATCTTCAAGACATGGAATATTACAGTGAGTTCACGATGAGGACGAGCTATACTAATAATGCAGATACAGGTATGTCTAAATACACGTAAAAAGCAATTATTCTCCTAGATAAACTGCATTTGATGGTCCTTCCAGTTGCCAGAAGAGTACCATTAACCCTATGTATAGTTCTGGCCAGACTCATTTAATTCAGGAGATTTCTAAACAGCATTTTGACAGATTCGTTGATAACAGCGACATTTTATTTCGATTTCATGGAATACTGGAGATGTCATTAATGACCACTGTGGAATAAGGATTAATTGCCAATTAATCCATTCCTGTTTAATTCCTAAAGATTAACCTGACGAAATTGGAGAGATGAAGGATGTTGATGAAATTTTTCTACGCAATTACTACATATTAGTATCGACTCCAGCACAATCCAGAGTTAGCAATGTGCATCCCTTATAGATGACCAGGAAACCCTCAATGTACTCTCCCTATGCTCAGTGTCTCGATTTCACTGTTCATTTTATCTCTTTGGCCCGCATTACAACCACTATCTTAGATTTATATGGGAGGATCTGTACAGAGGAAGTAGCGCCTTTTTCAAAACCTAATTTTGTCTGGAAATAGTATAACATTTAGGTGTAAAACACACAAAACCAACTCTTCCCTGGTGAATATATTGAAGCTTCCAGTACTCTTAGAAGTAGCAAGCTAATCAAAAGGTCCAGACAGTTTGTTTTCAAGTTCCCGAAAATTGGGAATCTTACTGTAACGCCGCAGGCAGTACAATGCGAAAGATTTCCTTTGTATTTGGCCGAGAAGTCTTGCTGGCTAAGATATGCTGAAATCAACTGTAGATCCTTGTAGTCACTGTCGTACCCTTTCGTTTTTCCATCAGTGCTTTACAGTGGCGGACGCAGAAAGTGGGCGAGACGGGGGGGAGGCGTGGGAAAAAATTGTGGTCTCCGCCGTTTTGGAGACCCAGACGGAAAATAAAATTGATAAAAATATTAATTTTAATAATAAGTAATGAATATTTAGAAAATAATAATAAAAATAAACAAATTAAAATAAACTAATAAAAGATTTTTATTTGTATTGTAAGGTAATTTCAAAGATTTGGCGACCCATTCTCGGGGGGGGGGGGGGGGGGGG
>JARK01000199.1:12439-24380 GCA_000688135.1 Ancylostoma ceylanicum | reverse complement strand
GAGACCACCGCCCCTCCCCCCCTGCGTCCGCCACTGGTGCTTTATTATCGCCCCAGTCTGAGAAAAATGATGATAATTAGATTTGTCTTGAAGAGGCTTACGCACTTATTGTTTATGTACTTATGTAGTACACCGCAATCATGTGCACCCTAAACAGCAACAAACGTCTAGAATGTAGCTGAGGCTCTTCAGGGTAAATTTCGGGAACAATAAAGTAATTTTCTGCTGTGGGAACAATGCAAAATGCTGAGAAAAGTAACTGTTCTCGTGATATTCGCCAAGTGTTACACCAAAAATGTCTTAAAGAAACAAATGCAGGACGTTTCCTAGGCCATACATGCAGCCACTCAGCAACATGTCGGGTGTAAATGATGCTAGGGAGAACATCTCCAAGCAAATTATTTATTGAAATGGTCGTCCGAGCGTTTCTCAGAATCCTTTATCAGCTGAGACTGAGGAAAGTTATATACTAAACTTCCCAGGGAAAGTAGACCGAGCGGTCCCAGCTATTTAACCTTGCATTTTGCTGAAGGAAACAGTTCCAAACCGGTACACTCGCATTCTGAAGCCTTCTACTCTGAACTCTGATGCCCCAGTTCTGTTTGCACAACAAGCACTATCACCTTCGAAACCAGGATGCGATGGGGGGAAAGAAGCAAAACGCTAAACACTGGAGAATAACCACTAGCACAAGAGCATCTCATCCATTGCGAGTGGAATGTGCGTGTAAATGTAAGAACTAAGTAGTCAAACAAACAATAGTTGAGAACAGTGTGCAGCTAAAAGAATCATTTCCTGGTACTTATTACAGGATATGTAAAGTGCAAGGAGAATGAGAGCCATACTGGAGCAAAAAAGCCTGCTCTGTTGATGTGTCCTGGGAGTGCACACGTATAGTTCCGTGTACAAGTTTATGCGCAAGCAGTAAGTGGTATGTGCAGGGGTAACTTTTTGTGAGGAAAATACTTCGAAGTTGATGCATGATATAAACAGCTATGAGTGAAAAACTATAGCAGGTAGCTAACAATGAACAACAAGACACTGAAGTGGTTTCCTGGAAGGTTAGAACCACCCCAACAAAGTCTGGATCGCTCTTTGCCAATATCCGGGTAATAGTATACAGTACTGGTGGAACGAAATTGCTTTCAATACTCGTGAAGCGAATTTTCAGGCAAAATAAAGCAGAAAAAAAACCTTTCCAGATTTTCTCCAGACTTCCCAGAAAAGGAAGCGGGTGGTTTGAGACTACAAAAAATAGCAATAATTTCTTCCTGAATAATTCCTGAGGATGTTAGCTAAAAAACTGAATCCAATAAGGGCACTGCTGTTTCGAAGCGTCACAGTACATGGGCCAGGCATCCAGGGCAGATGTCCTAGGCTAGGATCCAGGAAGGCATAACCGATTGAAAGTGTGTTACAATGTTACAAAACCAACTTTTGCATCCAGCGCCTCCTAACATTATGTAGTCCAGGATAACCAAGAACGCTAACCATAGTTAGTTTACGTTGTTAACGTTTCATGGATCCCAGTCCTGGATAGTCATATCGAGCCAGTTCTCAGAAATAGAAGTGAGGTTTTTGCTCGAGGATATTACATTTCCTAACAAGTTCAAGATAATTCGAGATCCAAGTACAGAAGATGGAGCTGGGACCCTGGATTTCGACAAATTTTGCTAGTTTTTTTTTTGCAGAAATCCTTGCTAATTGATCTCCTCATCTCACAGGCTCCTGCTGATCCACGAATGATCCCTGGGACCCCACCCAGTGCTAGACAGAGTAAATGCAACGTACGTGAGGGAGGGAAGGTGTAACTCGTCACCAGCCTCATCATTTCAGCTGCAAAAGAGCAGCATAAAACATGCGATGATCCTCAGTGGCATCGCGGTTCAAACCAGTATAAAAGCTCCAAGGTTCTCCAGAAACTACACCACTCGGCAGCGATGCATATGGTTCTTGTGTTTGGGCTTGTGCTGCTGGTTGCTCTCACCGAACAGGTAATTTACTTGCTCTTCATGAACCGAGCCTTTCACACCTCATCGCTCCAGGATTAGGTCCTGAAAAATAACAAAATAATGGCAAAGATAGAGCAAAATTTTTTGTACAATCAAACTGAAGAATAACATAAATTTTTTTCAGCAAATTTTTTATAATTAAATTTCGTACTTTACCCCAATCCATTAATTTTGATAGAAGTAATATTTACGTACTTAACCTTTGAAGAGGAATTTCACAACGATTTTCGATGATTTTATTCCAAGAACTATCGGAAAAGTACCAAGGATAAATCATTGCATCTAGAAATTGCTTCCTAGTCATTTTTTCCTGGTTAAAGAGCAAAAATTCGAATTAAACTGTTCGAAACAATTTGCTAATGTACTGCAATTTATGTACATTCCCATAGATGTACGAATACAGTACCAAATCCATTGCAGTACCATGTAAGTTTCATGACATCTTTATTTTACCCTACACTTATTTTTTCACAGAGTAAGATACTAGTAATGGATTGTCAACACGGCAACCTGACCTGGGTAATGGCACTCATTGTGAAGAGTTTCGATGCGTCTCGATCAAATTCAACCTTCAGCTGTTCCTGGAAATAGTAACCATCCGGAAAGATATCTCGATAATCCGAGACTTTTTAAAATCACTTTTCTAGGAGGACCTGGAGTGAGATCAAAATTTCCGCACTTTTCATGGCATGGGGGTATCTTTTGCAACCCTAAACGGGTAGTTGTTCTCCTCTTGCACAAGCGGCGGAGCTTTGTGTTTAAATCCAAGCGATCCATGAATTGCACCGGAACCCTTCTCCGAATTGGTGGCTTCCAACAGCTACTGATTTCCATTTGTTTGATCCACGATTGTTAGGGTGTGGATGCAAAAAGAACGGTTAGACGAGTTTCCGGATTAATCCACGCTCATTCCAGGCCATACCGATCCGCCAGAGACGGCTCTGCCCATGTGCTGCTCAACTCCCGTCGAACTTCTGCTCGTGCCAAGCTGGTCACTCGCCGCTCTGCTCCTGCAAAGCGATCGTACCGACTCCGACCTGCGCGTGCGGAGTCCAGGCTCTTGTCAGTGAATGTCAAGCCTCTTGTCAGCAGACCTGTCAGTCTACATGTCCCATCCACGGACCCGCGTGTCCTTCATCCTGCGGCAGCACGTGCGCAAGATCGTGCACACCTATCCAAGTCGTTGCAGTGAGTGCGATCCCCAGAACAATCGTACCAGCACAGTGTCCCGGATTCTGCCAACAATCTTGTCAAGGATCCTGTGGAGCTCATCCGATTCCCAGTTCATGTGTTCCTCAGTGCAGACAGACTTGTGGGCACAGATGTGAAGAGGCTGCTCCTCATCATGGCCCGATCCATGTCGTAGCTGAACCACATGCAGCAGTAGCACCAGCACCAGCTGGAGCTGGCTGCGGGCCAGCCTGCGCACATTGCGGTGCGGGCCGTAGCTGTCCGGCCACCTGCGCACACTGCGGTCAGGCCGCGCATGCTGCAGGACACTCGGCGCAAGCGATGCCTTCGCAGATGCATCCAGGCGCTGCAGGACAGCCTCACTGCCCGGAGGCCTGCATGCCAAACTGCGATCCTGAGTGTATCATGAAGCATCAGGCCGCAACACCGCTGTACCACGCAACATCGCCGCTTCCAGACTTCCAGATGCAGCCTTCGTTCTCAACTTTCGCTCCCGAAAGGAAGATTAAGATTAAGCACTAGGACGTGGAACATGAGTGAAAATCGTTTTAGTGCCTGTGTGGTTGCATTTTTTGTTGGAAGAATAAATGGTTCAAGAATGATGCTTAATGCTCGGTTGAAGTACCATAACATAGAAGTCTGATACATGTGGGAACGAGAAAAAACTAAAAGATTCATCCTGGGCGGAGGAGGAGTTCATTTGTAAAGGGATGAGAATACTACCTCACAAATCCGATAACACAGCTTTTCTTCGCACGTCCAGTGCTTGGAAATCTATATATGTATTAAACAAAGCAACCCTTACAACAATTTTTTTTCCAAAATTCCGGACGAAGCGCGTGGGCGCTAAATTCAAACGACGAGAAGCATCAGTAAACGAGATGACTAAGGGCCCGGATACTATCGACTCCGATATCGACTCGTTTATCGAATCTATCGATTTTTCTCATTCTAACTCCAAACTACATAGATTGAAATATGCCTGCTGGGGCAATCCACGACACTAATAACGAATCTGATGGCCATATAAAATCGGTCTTCTAGAAATTCCATGGATTTTATCGTCCTGTTCACATTCGCAACCATTCTTAAACATTTTGGAAAAACGTTTGTGCAGTTCGACTGCAATCAAAGCGAATCAATTCCCAGCGGATCAATATTTTTGAAAATTTCATAGATTTTATCCTCTTGCTCACATTCGGCAGTATTCTCAAACATTTTCAAAAAATGTTTGTTCCATCCAGGATGCCCTTATCCCTGACTAGCTCTGGAGATCACGGGGGACGTATTAAGTAGTGAACCCCGAACACTACGGGCGTGGCCCTTGAACTTTAGATCTCCACCGGACTCGAACCAGCGAGTGCCCGACTGATAGTCAGGGGCTCTACCGTCTGAGCCATCAGGACATGATATTGTACGGGGCATTGTCCAAGATTTGCGAGAGTTCTTTTGTGAGATTTCGGAAGATTGGAAAACTCTAGCGGTTGTGGGGATCGAACTTGCGACCTACAGACGTATACACGGCTGCTTTACCACTGAGCCATACGTGCAGTCACCTCTTGGGTGTGCGTCCCACGAAAATGAGACAAAAATAGAGGAACCATCAGCACTTTGTTCAAGAGACACTGAATTTCAGTGGTAATACAACCTATCGTCATGGAATGACTTGACTTCCATGGATAAGAAGGGCATGAACTTCAAAATCCACCAGAAATTGAATGCTCTCTCACGTAAGCAATGTGTTGGCAAGTTATCCAAAAAAGGGGAAATGACTACTAACTGAACACTGGAAGAAATGTTCATTTCATTTTTAGATAGCATTGTTGGCCACCCCAAAATGCCCCTATCTTGTCTTACGTTGGCGGAGGTTGCGACAAACGCCGGATAGCGAATACGCACGAGCTCGAAGCTAACTCAGGAAGTCCACCTGCATAAGAGGTAGTAAGCAACTAAGTAAATCTTCATGTAAAATGTTCTTTCACTTGTCAGTATCAACCACCCATTAAAGAAGTACGAGAGGATGTCTGCTCTGCCCATCGCGTGTATAGATCGCTTGAACATTTGTTAGTATACCACTGTATAGGAGTTTGCTCACTAAAATTGTTTCACAAAAATATAACTGTGAAAAGGGTGTGCTCACCCGGTTGAGCACATTGTCGCGAATGTGTCAAATGTTCTTCAACTACGTCAATATGTCAGGCCTGACAGTGTTCGAGCTTCACCGGTCTTGTCATTCCAATTACACCGAACTGTTGCGTTCTCGAATGTTCATATGCATATTCGAATTTTGCTAACTTCGATAAATTCCTTGTGGAGAGTCTTGTTCGGTTCGAATTACTGTTCCTGGGGAGGGTGGGAGTCTGTTCGCAACGCGAGAACTGCTCTTTTTCCAAAGCCCTGTCTGCAAAAAAGTTGAACATAATCCTAGAACTGGGTAAATGTTTCGACTTCGTAGGATTATTTACTTGAAACTGAACAAGTCCGTACCATTTGAAATCCGTGAACCTGCTGTATCTAAACTCTCATGCTGTGTACTCTCCCCTAAAATAAACGTTTATTCGTTAAAAGCGCACACGTTTTTTGGAAAGAACTCTCTCAGATCACCACTTCATACAATATTTTTCTTCGCATTCGTCTTCAACGGTTGGCTTGCAAGAGAGGGACCTAGAGTCGGGAAAGGTTGATTAGCCTCTCCAAAATTCGAAAATGGAGGAGACATGGATAGCTCGGGATCTAATCGAAGTTGGTGCTCCATCACGCACTCGGGTTCGCAGTCTGGCATGCAGGCCTCTGGGCACCGAGGCCGCCCTGGTGCGAACGGGTCAGCATCCGGAAAAGGCATGATTTCTCTCGGGACATGTTGCTTCTGAGCACACTCACTGCATCCTTGTGGTGCTACGGGCGGCGCTGGAACCATCATTGGTGGATTTGGTTAAGGCATAACCTGTATTGGTTTTTGGATAGGAACTGTCATGGCACATTTAGGTACACAAGTATCCTGACATTGAGGCATACATGTTGGGATAGGTTGAACACCACAGAACTTCTGACAAGGTTGCTGGCATGCACCAGGACACTGTCCTGGAAGGACCACACTCGGCATCGTCATCTGCACGGAAAATGGTGGTTGAGGCATGCACGATTTTATGCAGGTACTTCCGCACAAGGAAGGGCATGCTATAGAGAGCGAGCTCTGGGAGCAGAACGTCTGGCAGGTCTGCTGGCAGGACGTCTGACACTGCATGACGAGAGCCGGAACTGCACAACCGCATGACGAAGACGGGACGATTGCTTTGCAGGAGCAGAGCGGTGTGGGACCGGCTTGGCAGCTGCAGAAGTTCGTCGGGAACCGAGCGCATGGACACATTGGAGCGAGCCACATCTGAAATTTGAAATCTTCAACTTCCTGAAAATGTTCGAAGCAAGTGTGGGTTGTACTATGAGAAACCGTTACTCCAGAAGACAACGTGATCAGCATTTGCTTAGTGACTTATCTCAAAGAACATTTTACTTGACGTTCGGGATTGTTGGTATTTACACAAACTACTTGGACACTGAACATCCACGAAGTTGTGGAAAGCAACTTCATTCCCGGAAAAAAGCTCCAAACGTTTCAACTATATTATCTCATTGGGTTCTAGTTTCTTCTACCCATGTGAAGATAAAAAACCTCCAGGATTTAGGCTCATGCCTCTAGCACACGTTCAATATTTTTTATTTTTTACTTTTATCCTTCCTCGCAATTGAGAAGGAGAGACCTCTCTAGTTATCCGGATTTATCCAGCTGTCAGGGGGAAAGCTATTTTTTTCCTGGGAATTCAACTAATGTGTGGGAATCAAATGAAAAACTAGAAGAATTGGGTCTACTGAGTCCCGGAAATTCATTTATTTTGGATTTTCCTAAATTTTAACTCATTTTCTCTAACGCAGATAGAGGTCAACGCTAGAAAAAAATGTAAAAAAGTCTAATTTGTTGGCTGTATTTTATTCCTGCCGTACATAACAGTACTAGCTCACATAACAGTACTAGCGCACATCCTGGAATTCATGGACATATCTGGGGTTCAATTAATAACTTCTAGCGACTGACCCAACCGGTAAGGAATGACCTCTAGTACGGGTCTGAGACGTTACACCTGTAATGGGCGGCGAGGGCGGGCCCTATGATTGGCTAATTGGGCGAATTGACCCTTTCCAGGTATGAGGCTCTACACCCCTCCAGTACTGACACACGAATAGGAACCCAGGATCCAGCAGTTTTCAACTGAAATATTCCATATGAAGAGCTGATTCCCTAATCATTCTGTATCATACTCGAGTTTTTCGAAACTTGATTCTCGACCCCACTATTCCTACGCCATGGTTCAAGATCACCATTTTTCCAAGAAAAATTCCATACCAAATGCATCTGGCGTTATTGGATTGACCCAGGGTAAACGTATCAATACAGAACAAAGTAACTCATCATTAGTACGGTCATCAACATGTTTACCTTGAATAATCTGAACCCCACCCCCTCAATGTCATATCTTCTGGACTTTTGGAATTTTTGCCATCATCCAGAAGTTCTAGTACGCCTTGTACCACTCTTCTCAAATGCAAAGGATAGGTTATACTAATCCTGAAAAAGAAGGCGTGTAAGTGGGAGAAATTATTGGTTCGCCAGAAAAGTTACTATACACAGCCTCTAGGACCGAATCTTTATCTTACTGATTTTAATAACTTCCGGACGGCAGTAGAATTAAGAACTTATTCTGGATAATGTACTCGTATGCATCTGGTAACTCTATAATCTTACCTGCTCCGAGAGTACAGTCATCAGAATAACTCCAAATGCAATCGTCGTATGCATTGTTGATGTTTCGGAGATGTTGCTAGGTCGGTCGGAGCCTTTATATTGACTTTAGCGAGTTACCGATGATAGTGCACGTTTTATTTCCTGATCCGCGAGCACTCGTCTTCAGCGTAAGAGTAAATGTAAACGGCGATTACTCTGCTCAGTGTAATCGTACCAGTAAAAAGCTCTACCGTACAACTATTCAAAGAACAACATGGCTGCATCCGAGTCCTGCAGCTCAGAGCTTATCATTGTACAGTTGGGAAGGGCTGTGAAGTTGTGGTAATTTTTTTCCTGGATGCAACATCTCATTTTATGGAGGATTCCTGAAAGCATCTTCAGTCGCTATGAAAAGATCGAATAAAATTCGAATACCTTTTGAATGGTTAAGTGCTCGAAAGTTCGCACACATTCGAGCATGAAATGCGCGAAGACTCAGTAGTTCGAACAAAAACATCCTCTACCCGAAATTTTGCACCAAAATTTTCGGTAAAGATTTTATCCAAGGTGCTTGCTGCGCTGATCACGAACATCACACTCATTTCTTGCAGAATCACCCCATTTCTGTGTGGTGTATGGTGTGCAGGTGTGGGGCGTTATACCTGGAAAGGGCGGCGCCACCTAGACGTGCGATTGGTCATTTGGGTGAATTGACCAATCACAGAGCTGGGCAGCACCGCCCTCTTCAGGTTTAATGCTCCACACCTTAGGTATGCATAAGATACATACCTCACAGTTACCCGTGAAACCCTGCATTTGGGTATTATTCCATAGGCTGAACACGAATATCGTATCGATTTTTTGTATGGTGACATAATTACTGTAGTGTTACGGTAGGATTATGTTGTATAAAAGACCGCAAACAATAGCCAATGTCCTGGAAAGGGTATTGTGGAATGCGGAATAAAGTATATAATCGTGGCCAACATGTCAGAATTTATTCTGCACCAGGTAGTGGAAAATCAGAGATACCATCTCCGTGAAAAACCTACCGTATCCCTACAAAAGAAGGTTACAGTACCAAATGATCCTGATTTTCGCTGTCAGCCCAACAATTTATCCAGAAACAAACTGTTCGGACGATTTTCGTTCGGATTTCTTGTGCTCAAGCAGCCAAATCCTGCTTTTTAGAAACTGGTAAGGGTCCATAGGGCTGATAATCGAAAACAAAATTATTGTTGATATCCAAGAACACATCCAGAAGGAAGGGAAGATTCGCCTAAGGAATTTCTCCAGCAACCTTCGCAACATTTCTTCGGACAAAGTGCTGTTTTTAACTGTGTTTGAACGAGGCAAGGCTTCAGCACTTCGAGAGTATGGGCGGACGGTTTGTTCACACACTCAGAGTTTCCTGGATTCTGGCGTTTTCCATGCCGTTAGTTTTACGGACACTTTGGAATAATTCAGGGTGAGTTTGGTAATATTTCACATGATGCTCATTACTTTTCCATATTTGGGATACTCCTTGTTTTTTGGATATCTAAGTCAGGTTTGAACATAACAATTTCGTTTCATGGTTTTGCATGTCGATTTTAAGAATAGATATATCCATGAATGATGGTGCAAACCACTGCTCGGAGCTTCCAGAAGACGCAGACTTTGCATGTAACTGGCCAACTCCATGAAAAACTCATTTCTTACTGATTTGACGACTATTCTTTCAGATTTTACGACTATTCCCTGTGTAAGCATTAGTGAGTACGGCTTAACTCGTTTACTTTTATGCTTAAGCTGAAGAGAGCAGACAGCAGGTGTGGCAGAACGTGCACTCATTTTTCGTGCAAGATGGTATAAAAGCGCCGACTCGGCCCACGGGAGCACAAATCGTCCAAATGGTGTCGTTTCCTACAGTAGTTGCGCTCACCGTATTCCTGCTACCGACGTTCACAGAGCAGGTAAAGTTTTCCAGGAAAGAAATTCTTTGCTGTAGGTTAGATGTAGTGTATTTGCAATTGTGCTGAAGATGTAGGGAATAATTCTTTAGTATAGTAGAAAGTAGTGTATTGGTCTAGTAAGAAGTGTAAAAGTAATAAAATCCATGAAAAAAAATCAACGATTGTATAGCATCTTGCTCTATATACGAATGGCATATTAGATCATAGTATATAGTAAATAGTGTATAAAATATCGTGCTTACATAGTAAACATAGTGTTCATAGCACACATAGTGTAACCTCTAGTACATACAAACATAGTAAAAATAACAGGAGTAGTATATTTAGGGTATAAAAGGTATAGAATCCATAGATAGTAGGGAAAACATGGTGGAAATTAATCCTTGGATAGAAAATTCACCTACAAATGTACACCTCGGTGCAGAACATCAGGACCATAACGCATAAAAGTGAATATAAAGTTTTTTCAGAAATTTCCACTCTCACTATAACTATCCCAGGTGTGAAACGGTATACCTGGAGAAGGCGGCGCGACCGAGCCCTGCGAATGGCCGTCTGCGTGAATTGACCAATCACAGAGCTTGACGCGCCACCCTCTTCAGGTATAACGTCCCATACATCAGTATCTCAAAGAATTTCCACTAATTTACCATGTTTCCAGACAAGACCACTTTTTCTAGACGAATCCCCTTTCGCATAAGCTACGAATGCGGAGCAAATATCTCTCGATCCTTGTTATGTACACAAATCCAGGAACTGATAGGCAGTCAGCCAGGGAAAAAAGCGTAACCTGGGCCTGGATGGAGACCCAACCCCATAGAGATTACTCAAGATGAACGTGTTGTTGTCCGTGTTAATCATGGGTAAGCTTGTGGCGTATGTACACGTTTACCATGGGTAATCTCAATGGCACATGCCTCTGGTATAATTTTTTACAAAAAAATAGTGATTTCGGAGCATCCGGCAGGAGTAGTGGAATTTCAAATAAAGCAGAGACTTCATGATATGTAGTGCTCATGGGGTAAGGAGTGGGTAACGTCCTAAAACCTGGGGTAAATGTGTATTCATTCTTTCTTGGTAACTGCACAGCTTTTGATGGTATAGGAACTCATTTTAGATGGGCCAGTAGTGAATTTTCCTGGATTTCGTTGACTATGCACCGGTTTCCTAGGTCATCCGGAACAGTGTATGGATCTCGAAGGGCTCAATTCTGCAGCGAAAATAATGGGTTGAGTATAGTCCTCGAAAAAGACGGAATATCATAGTAATCCTGGAGCTGCATACATCATTGTGACTACCCAGGGTAAGCTTGTCGACACTCTCCAAATTTAGACGTCTCTAATACGGACGTCGACACGTTTGCCCTGGATAATCTCAATGATTCATCCGGGCACTGGCGGTACTGGTAATCTCAAACTTTGAGGATGAAGTAGCAGTTAGTATCCTCTAGGATGTAACGCAGATTCCTGGAATCCTCTAGGATTGAAGGCACACTTCTGTCTTCTGTACCCTTAATAAATCATCAAATTTCCCTCAGAACAATGAGCAATATTTCAGATTCTGCTTACGTCGCCATGTTCCTGTGCTTCTCCGATTCCTCGAAACTTCTGCTCGTGTCAAGCTGCTTCCTCACCGCTCTGCTCGTGCAAGGCGATCGTGCCGATCCCATCCTGTGGCTGTGCCGTCCAGACTCACATCACGCAATGCCGCTCCTCCTGCCAGCAGACGTGCCAAACGTCGTGCGCCCAGAACCGGCTGCTGCTTGCATCGTGCCCAGCGTCGTGCAGGGCCACGTGCGCACAATCGTGCATGCCTCAGTACGCCGTCACAACACAGCTGGTGATCCCGAGAGTCGCTCTGGCAGCTCAGTGTCCAGGTGCTTGTCAGACTTCGTGTCAGAAGTTCTGTGCTGTTCATCAGACCACAACATGTATGCCTCAATGTCAGCAGAGCTGCGTGCCAAAATGTAACGCTTTGGCTGTTCCCATCCAGAGGCAGGTACCACA
>JARK01000199.1:0-12289 GCA_000688135.1 Ancylostoma ceylanicum | reverse complement strand
CACCATGTATTGCCAGATTAGCTATGTCAGCAGAGCTGCGTGCCAAAATGTAACGCTTTGGCTGTTCCCATCCAGAGGCAGGTACCACAGGTTCCACTTGTGACTCAACCGAATCTAGCAGGACTGCTGGCTCAGCCACACACGGCAGGTGTCCTTTCCCAGCCGTATACGTCTGCTGTAGCAGGAGCACAACACGGAGCCCAGCAAGGATGCGGCGGAGCAGCTCAGCAAGGATGCGGTGGTGGTCAGAGCAGTACACCGGCACCGCTGTATTTGCCTTCCTCGGGAATAAATCAGCTGCCTTCAATGGAGAACGAGCTACACTACCAGAATCCAAGCCCGCGAGAGGCGAATCCACCCGACTGCGTGGCTGAGTGCATGCCGAACTGCGATCCTGAGTGCATCATGGAGCACTACCTCAAGAACCCGATGAAGAAAAAGAATAATGCTTGAAGCAGGGTTGTGTGGAAGCTAGCATCGAATTGAGCGCATTTTCATAGCGTGTGACTTCGCATTTACTTGGATCGAATGAAATTTTCGTTGAAATTTGTTGGATTCAGAGGAGATATAGTGTGACTGTCTCTCAAACTAGTACAATGCCAAATCTGTGATTCATATCAGATATTTCTAGAACAAAGAAAAAGCTACCTGGCGATACATGGTAACCATATCTGCACTTATGGTAGCCTTTTGACCGAAAGACAAAGATGACTACAAGAAAAACAATTCAACAGCTCTATCCAGCACTTACGTACCAGTAGTTAACCCACTCAGTGACTCTTCTACCTCTTCCATATGTGGATTGAAAGCCCGAGGAAATTCCCGTGCTATGAGAGAAACTAGCGATCCACCCAAAATTCAAGTTGTCCACTGTATCTCAAGTTTTTCGCCGAAAAGGTGAAATTTTTGAAAAGCAGAAAAAGAATACAGCGGACATTTATATCTTCACCCTACAATATGCCGCTATAAAACCAAATACTTGCTTCATTTCAGTTTAAGTTTGCAAATTGGCCAAATTTAGAGAGCCGGGAAAAGACTATCGGGCAAAGACGTCCCCGGATTCGCCTGAGATAAAAAAACGAAACACCTAACAAGTTATAGAAGTCGTGACTACCGCCTTCACTTGTCAATTTTCCTTTTTTTTGTGGATTTTCTACTGGGGTTCGTTAGATAACTCTGTATACAGAGTTCCTTCAAGGTGTGCTGCAAAAATGCTTATGCTTTTTATTTAGAATAGATGAGTTCATTCCTTTTTTTAAATTAGTTCCGATTTGTTTGGTTCATTGTCAGTTACGTGTTTGGCGCAGCTAAGAGTGCAGTGAAATAAATAAAATAAATAAATAGGATTTGCAAAAGTCCATCACCGAGCGGGATCCGAACCCTTGGCCATCAGAACGTCGGACAACTGCTCCAACCACTGAGCTACGAGTGCATGTGCGGATGGAACCGCAACATTGATAGCTATTGATATGATAGGATATTGATAGGCAAAAATTCCATTTTTAGCTCTTGGTATGTTCTTTCCATGTTCCCGGATAAGACAATCCGCTGATTTTCTTCATTTTGCCAGAGTACATGAACTTGTACTGTAAAAATAAATGTGCAAGAGTACAAAAAGTGGTGTCCAGACAGAATTCCTTCTCTTCAGAGGTGACGCTAACTCAAAGCCACGAATTATCCATTCAAAAATCCTAGGCGAACAACTGTTCACCTGTCTAAAAGCTAAAAAATAAATGAAAGGCTTTGTTCTGGCTTCGGCGAAGTACAAGGTAAGATCGCTGTAAATGTTGGATAGCAAAACCTTATCCTTTGAAAAAAATGCATTCAAACAATTGAAAACAAAAATTCAAAAGAAAAAAAATAGAAAAAAAAACAGGGAGAGTCGAAGTCGAGACAGTAACGAGCGGAACGCGAATTGCCCATGAGAGTTCGGGTACGGCTAGAAATCGGCGACGACCATGTTAGGTAGTGCAGTAATCCTGAACTCCAGCTAATAATCATCTAATCACTAGGATTCTGGAACATTCCTACCTAAACCTCGTCCTCACGGATTGTTGTCGTTCTTACTGTTGGTACAGGTGCGGGTTCTTCAACTGAGACTGGTACCACGTTTGCGATGCGGAAACCAGTCGCGAATACTGGTCCTCCGGATCCAGAACGATTCCGTATGTCATTTCGTGGCGGGGATTCATTGTTTTTCTCCTTTCGTGGTGGGAGCTCATTGTTTAACTCCATCTTCAAAATCTCTTCGTGGATCAGTGCCTGGAATTAAATTCACTATTTTTCTATTGAATGCCCGAACAAAGGCGAAAAATAGAAGCAAAACCATTACAAAATACATCTAAGAATTTCAGGAATTATAGGAACAATAATCAAGCCAAAATTTTATCTACGGAAAAAGGAGGAGGGAAAAATGTTCCCCATCAAAAACAAATGCTTTTGTGTGGATATGGTTACCCAGAAGCCTATTCATGTGCATCGACAATCCATGTGCCAGACATTCGACTCATCGAGATTTTTTTCGAATAGTCGATATTTCGAATAACTCGATTCTTGGGCTTTTTCGATTAGTCGATATTTCGAGTCACTCGAAGGTCGATTCATTCGAAACTCCATTCGATATCACTCGGTCGAGTCAAATGTCTACCAAGTACGTGTTTCTACCCATCTTGATGGGTTAAAGTCTGTTCCAAACGCGACAGTTTAGTATCCGTGCAGATAATCTGCTTTTGTCTCAATCCTCTCCAATCGCTGCACACTTGTCCGCGTTCTTTTCTTCTCTGATGTCTTCCCATTTATCGTGTTTGGTGAAACGCACTATACAAGCTTTGTGTGCTAGAAGTAGGCAGCCCGGGGAAAAGTTCTCGCCTAGCTATTGAACCGCAAGTTCTCGACATACCTCAAGCAATGACTTATCCGTCTGTACTCCTCGGTTACGGCGGTTCATCTTCTGCTCAGACTGTTCCGTAAGCCTTTTCTTTGAAGCTGTAGGCATAGCTCTGTACAGAAGTCTTTCTTTCCAAGGCATCCTCGCTAGGACAGCGTCCATGGACCGTGGATCAACTTCTTAAAATGATAATATCCTCGCAGGACTTTCAATGAATATTACATCCTTTGAGTGAAACATTACCTTGCTCCTGTGCAGATTTGTCACCTCCTGCCTCCACTGAGTTAATGTTTCCTTCGCTCATTTTCTTGAGGTCCTTCTGGGATATTTCTCCTTCATCAGCTGCTTCCGTAAGAGCATTCTGGTACTCTCTGTCGATATTTCGTTGCATACCCTGGAATATTGAAATCGGTATTTATGAGGTAACGGCGCTTTTCTCCTTACTTTCCACTCGTCACTTTTTTTATTCTTCATTTTTTCGTTGAAGGTGGAGAGCAATAGGAGATCACTTTTCCCAGTAAAAATGGGAGAAGAGAGGAGGGGGAGGGGAGGCAAGTAGACAGGACGTCTTTATTTCAATTTTGAGTTTTATACATTAAGTTTTATTGTTATCAGCAGAAATCGTCATTAATTTCCATTTCCGTCATGTAATTTTTCACCCTTGAAATCCAGTGGCAGACGCAAGGCCCCCCCCCCCCCTCCTGAGAATGAGTCGCAAAATTTTTGAAATTACTTTATAAAACAAATAAAAATACTACATAGGCTCATTATAGTTTGTTTATTTTCCTTTTTTAAAGAATTNAAGGCCCCCCCCCCCCTCCTGAGAATGAGTCGCAAAATTTTTGAAATTACTTTATAAAACAAATAAAAATACTACATAGGCTCATTATAGTTTGTTTATTTTCCTTTTTTAAAGAATTATTGTTGCTTATTCAATATTTAGGTTGATATTGGTCTCCAAAGCAGCGCGGACCCGACTTTTTTGCCACGCCCCTCCCCTCCTATCCACTTTCTGCGGCCGCCACTCCAAGGAAAAAGTTAAGGATTGAGGTCCTGGCTTTCTTATATCTTTTCCGGATGATAAACAGTATGGCTGACCGACGCTCTCAAGCAAACTATCAGTAACTAGGGGTTTATTTCTTCCCCAAACATCCCGGGCCTGGCTCACTACTGAGATTACCCAGAGTAAACGTGTGAATGATGGGTAACTTAGTGTGGCGTAGACACTTTCACCCTGGGTAACCTCAGTAATGCGACCCCAGGAAGAACAACGTTCCTACCAAACCGTGTTGAAAGGCATAGTTTGCCTTGCGAGAATCAAACTCCTGGCCTCCTTCGTGGAGTGCAGCGCCTTACCCCACTGCCCCACCGTTTGTTAACCGTAGTAATTTGTAAGAAAAGCTCACCGACGCCAAGGCCTCAATCTGCTGTTGAACGATTGTGAGCACAGTCGAAACTAGCGATAATCCGATGAGTAGAAGGAAGCCAACAATAACAATGTAGTCGTACTCAGATGGAAGTACATCTCCGAATCCAATGGTCGTGAACGAGATGAGCGTGAAATACAACGAGGTACCTGAAATAGTTAAAAACTGGTTTTGCAGCAGTTTGAGGACAATTTTTCTGGATCCCTACCATAACTCCACTCTTCAAACAGCGTGAAGATCCACGCACAAACAAATACCCAAAGAATGGTAACAAAGATGAGGAATGAAATCGGGAATGATAGAAGATCCTCATCGGTGAGGCTCGAGGAGGATGAGTTGGACATGGGACCTTTTTCATCGAATCCAACAGCTGCATTTACCTGAAATTACTAGTTTATTGTCTATTATCAATAAAAAAACCACCAATAACCACTATGGTTCTATCACTATGGGCAAGTCCGAATAGTAGTTGCGCTCAACTTCAACCAATTCAAAAATTCGAATAGTTAGTTGCGAGTTATAGCGAGTTTCTACGGTTTTGATGTAATTTTCTTACTTTTAGACGTCCTATTTCTACCTTGCCTACAGTTCTCGATCACCTCTGTGATAAATAAATAAATAGATAAATAAATAAATAAATAAATAAATAAATAAATAAATAAATAAATAAATAAATAAATAAATAAATAAATAAATAAAGAATTAAGCGAGGCAGGGAGCTGCAGCTTCCCAAAGAAGGAGAAAGGCATATTTTCTTTTTTCTTTTTCGATTCTCAAATACTCGAACTCTTCCTGAATTTTTTTTCCGGATCCCGTGTATGATACTTTACTCCTCCAGATCCTGTTCCAAGCATGACTATTACCTTCTTCTCCAAATCCTTGCTCACAACTTTCGTGGATTTCACCATGTATTGCCAGATTAGCTTGCATAACCTCGCAAACATTGCTCCAAGGGCGAACAGAGTGAGAACTGCGACTGGGATGCCAATAAAGGCGTAGAGGATAGTGAGGACACGGCCGGCTGCGGTTACAGGAACAATGTTTCCGTATCCTAGAAGAGATTTTCCTTAGTGGTTTATCCTGAAATTTGTTAGTGATACTAGTAATGCTTACCAATCGTTGTGTACACCGTCATGCAATAGAAAACAGCTCCCCAAAAGTTCCATCGTGTCTCTTCAAGATTTACCTAGACATCAATGAATTTGCGTATTTAGGGTAATAAATAACCAATAGATCTTACCGGGTCAACTCCAAGTTTTTCCTGAAATCTCAACAGATTCCTCCGTGTATGATTCAGCGCTGCCATGGGTTGCATAGCACGGACATTGTTCAACCGGTACACTGTGTTCTGAACGATCCCACCATGAATGCATTTTAAAGAAATCCTTGTCTCATGGATTTCTTTCCGAGAGAAAAATCAAGATGGCACTCACCTCAAAAAGTTCGTCCCTCTGTTTCTTGAGGAGTTCCAGCTCATACTGTTCATTAGGGCCTTCTAGCTCACTAAATAGTAGTGCGCCCAGAAGAGTATAGACAATAAGACCCAGAAGAGGTAGAAGCGCTGAAAATATTATGAGAAGGTGTGGCAACAATAAGGGTGGTCTGGTAGTGTTGCTTATGGATTGGGCGTGGATTTTTCTGGATAAGAGCTAGTTTGCCCTCTCAAAAACACCAGAATTTTGGTGAAGTTTACAGCGTTACCGCAGCACTACTGGAAAAATCATAGCAAAGCAGAGTAATTTTCCACGAGAAATCAGCTTTCTTTGAGCTTTCCTTAAACAATCATCAATTTCGTAAAAGAAGCATGAATGTATATGAACGACATTTTCGCGGCGTACACATGTGCACGGAATAGCACGTGCACGTAATTTCAATGATCCAAAACCACAGGCCTACTTGCTTCCTCTTTACTACGAAGCAGATGACTTGAGAATCGTGTAGACAAAATAAAAGTGCATTTTGTGGACAACAGCGTGTTGTTTGATCCCCGAGGTCTTGGATAAGTGCGGAAGGGCCACAGCAGAAGGAAATTTCTAGCAATACAAGATTTTTTTCGTTTTCCGCGCACAGTGTTGAAAACTGAGAGAAATTGGGTCGAGAGGACCAGAAGGATCACGAAGGAATTACATCCTGTTGTTTCTGGAGGAATACAGCAAGAAATCTGAAGGTTGCTGGAAATTGCTACGTATGTGCAAGGTCCGCAGGTGATCTGTCAACCCTCGAGGATTTTCCGATTCTGTCCGAATAATATTTATTTTTGTGTGGTCTGGCTCGATCAGGATCATCTCTAAAACAAAGGGTCAAAATAGCGTAAGTGAAAACCCTCCCCAGAAGCGGTCGCACGTGCACACATCTACAATATCTCGTGCACGTCCACAGTATGCATGTAAAAGTAAGGAAAACCCTAGCAGACCCTCTCCAAACCAACCTTTAACCTGGTTCTGCAGACTAGCCAACAATCGCGAACATGTACTCGCGATTGGCGCTGACATGGTCAGCAGGCGATGACTACGATCCAGGCACGAATCGAGAAAATACAAGCAGTCGCGTGGAGGAATTCTGGATGAGGAGCTGTTCTGAAGCGGAAGAAATCAGATGCAAACCACATCTGTTACGCAACAACTGGCGACTTGTTCGAGATAGGCTGGACAACATCTGGATCGTCGGAGTTAATGAGAAGTTTTCCATAGCTATTACGAGAAGGAAAATGCGTCTTTGGGAGAATTCTTCATAGGCTTACTCATTTCTCGGTGAAAAACAGCATGCTTGGAGCTATAACATTAAGGATTGAAAGAAATATAACAATGGCAAAAAATATGTAGATCACCTGAGAAGAGTGAGAAGATTAGAGAAAAGGTAGAAAACGCTGGATACCAAGTGTATCCTTGGATTGTGATGAAACTCAGGATTTCTGGTTTAAGAGTGAAGAAACGGAGGCAAGTCAAATTCGGCAGTTTTAACCAGGATTATCTCTCTTAGGATTGAAAAAGCAGATCATCAAGAGACAACAAAGCCTCAAGGCTAAAAGTTTTTAGAAAGTTCAGGATTGATATGAAATCAAATGCAAGTTGGTGACACTTTACAAAAAAACTTTACCTTTCTTCCTTCTTCCTTTTCTCCTTTTTTTTTGTTTCTCTCCAGAAACTTCACTCACAAAATCTAACTGAATATGAAGTTGATTTCGCATGGAACAGAGGACTGGGAGTACGTATGTACTGGATTTGACCTGATCTCTGGATTTGAACAAAGATTCCTCTCAAAATCTGTGGACGCGGAATTTCAACAATTGCGCAGGCGAAAGCTGGGGACGCTCACTATAAGTCCAAGATATTGCTGGATCCAGAATATCTGCGGTACTGCTCAGAATATTTTAGTTTTTGAATTTTGTATATGTTCTGCTCAATTCCATTCTTCGGATTCCTGAACCCTTGAATTTTGCGAACTAATTGCTGACAACTCATTAAAGCTATGCAGAATAGTCAGAGCTGTCCGGATCTACTGTTCCCATGGTGGTTCGCCGCGAAGGAAGCAGAATGTCGTAAATGGATCCTTAAGAGCTATGGAACACCACACGCGAAATAGTAAAATGAAGGGAACATCCAGCTGGGACAACATCCGGACGGAACGTCTTGAGGACTTCTACAAAAACCGAAATAAACGAAATGAAACAATGCACAATTACTTTTTTTCTCAGAAAATTGTGTAAAACGTTGCCGGATGCCTTCCTGGACCACCTGAAGGAGATCCTGGGGGGACGTCATCACTTGTTCCGTGCTTTTTCTGAAGCAATATCCACCGCACAGTCGTTGTAAGCCAAAAAAGAAGAATACACCCATGTATTTTTTGCCTACCACTCTTGGATCCAGCAAAAATATATGCGAAGAATTTTGAAGCTAAAAATCTTGCAAAACCGCAGAAAGTCCTTGCTTTTCCAACACATCACAGGTGTCCATCCTATCGCAGGTGACTCCATTTACTATTGCCTAACTTCTCACGTATTCTGGCATTTTTTGAGCACTGAGTTCAAGGATTTGCTGGTGCGATTGTGATGAATCGGTCCGCGTTTTGCGACAGTTGCTGCACGTCCTAGGACAGCAATCCTAGAGAGGTCGAAAAGCAACATTTGCGTCGGGCGAAGGTGAGGCAAAGTTATGCGTCTGAGCCGAAAGACAAGTGCACAGGAGGTTGTTGTGCTATTGGAGTAATGAAGTGGAAAAAAACAAGCACAAAAATTTCTGTTCAAAAATCAGCAGTTAGTGATTTGAACGGTTTTAGAGTTAGTACGATAAGAAAAAAAAACTTGTTAGTAAGCGTGCAGCAATTCGATCGTACAGGTTACAGTAAAAATGAAAATTCTCCCAGCCCTCACAGCTTTTACAGTGTGGATTTGGTTTCTTTTTTGAAACATTCTGGATGACGCGTCCTATAGCATAGTTAAGTAAAGAAAAGTAAAGGAATTGATCTCGAGAAAAGTTGCCTAAACACTATTCCTAATAACCCAATTCTGACACAAATCCAGAAGAAGCAGGATTCCGGAAAAGGCGCATGAATATCAATACAGAATATGAAAGAGAAACTGCTCCTACAACATGGGTGCCTTTTTTCCTCCATTGGCTTTGTTTATTTACTAGTTACTTAGTGTTGTATCTCCTCAACTGTCAATGTCAAGGGAGCTTCTGTGAAAACAAACACGGAAGTATCCTAGGAAAGTGTAAGGGACACAGCATCCAAAGGGTAATAGCGAATACTAGTAGTAGTAACTGCATTTATAGTATCAATATATTTCTAAGTACTATACATTATTGGGCAAACATGCATAGTTATACAAAAATATTCCAACAACACGACAAATGGATTAGTAAAAATTTCCAGGAAATGAGGAGAAAAGAAATTGAATTCACACTCGAAACCACACTGAAAAGGCGATAGAAACGTTTAGCTTCAGAATAGGTGCATGAATTGACGAAAATGTCACGCTGTTTGTGGATGAAAAAACACTTATTGGCTTGTCCTGATCAGGAGAAAATCTAGGAATCAAAGACCGGACGTTGACTCTGTGACTCAGTGGGGGTGACCTTTGTATGTATTTGGATAAAGTTTCTGGTGGAATATCATCTTTTACCAGAAACATTACCAGAAATATTGAATAAACAAAATGAAATCTTTGCACAACGAGGACATACGTTAAAATACGAGGACATACGTTAGAATTCAAGCATAAACTCATATTTATCCAGAAAGAAACTGCAGGAAATCGCGTTTTATCGCATGGTGCCGCTGTGAGCACATGTTTTAGTGTCTTTGCTTTCTTCTTTAATTTCTCTCCACCTCACATCATCAGCGAAGCGGACTATAAATGGAACGATGTTATGCTCAAGAAATAGATACTTTCTGATTTCTCACTGCTCTTTCTTTGTGGACACAATGCCTATCAAAAATCTCTCGGCTATAAATCGACAAAGGAATCACAAGCCACACTCAATTCGAGAGAAACGTATAGCTAAGACTAAAATAAGCTTAATGGAGATTCGTGCAAACATCCGCAGTCACTCAATCACCCACTGTGATTTATTGGTTGCTAAGTCCTTGAGAAAAAAATGAAAAAAAAAACGAGAAGCCTCGAGATTCGACAGAGTGATGGAACGATATTTTGATCGTCTCGCGGATTATTATCCTGGAAGTGGAAAGGTTATGGCGACGAGACGGAAGGAGGTTGAGGAAGGGTAAAAAACACGCAGTTAGAATATCCTGAGTCTTCATTTATATCTTCTAATTCATATAGTCACTGGGGAAGAAACGGCGGAAAATCGGGAATTATCCACATTAGTGAATAATCGCGACAATCCTCTCCAGAATCCAGGATTCTTTATTCATGACTTAGTAGTTCTTAACCGTACTAAGCACGCGTGGTAATGGTTTTTTTCTACTTTCGAAGGAGGATATGCTTGGATGGGCGCCATTCCAGAGCGGGATTGTAACTTCCAGGAACATAGTTTCTTTTTTCTTAGGATCACTCTCATGAGCAGAGACGGAGTACATCAACTAAAGATCGAAATCCATTCATTTTGTCAGGAGCTTTTACTTTACTATTACTTCCATAAATTCTGCAATAAAAGGTAAGCTGTATGGAAAACATGTGTGGAGATCATATCTGCGGTGAAGTGAAAATATTTTCAGGATGAATGGCGAATGTGTGATTGGCGCGTAAGACCGATCGCATCGCGTGGGGTGCGGCAGCGTTGAGAGAATCGCGTCAGGTGTCACGACATGTCGACGATATAGTGATCCTGAGAAAAAAGATATAAATGTGAAAAATGTGGAAACTGTTCCCGGATAACCACAAGATTCCACGCGAAGGGACGGAGTCACTCGAAAGCCGTTGAGTAGACCCTCCCAGGAATAAACTCTTGCACTAGACTTGCTTCCGCAATCCTCTTTACGTTGCTCTCCTGCTCTCAGGAATAATGACCCCGTACACTTTAATGATGTCTCTTCCGAGCAATTGTTGTCGGACACGAAACTTTTCAGGACATCAGGACACGGAATCCTCAGGGCAACGAACACAGTAATTTTCCAGGACCGTCCTCTTTGTAGAATGATGAATCGAACAGTTCACAGCAGTATTTAAAATGATATATTCAGGATACTAGGATAACAATGATGAGGTGCACCAAAACGTTTTTTTCCTTTTTACGGAAAAATTTGAACCATCAAAAGAGTAGAATCCGCAATGTGACAACGAAACAAAGCAGCTCATCCAGGTTCTCCTCCAGTTATCCTGACAAATCTGCTGCTGAACGAGAATGTGAAAGTAGAAGAAGCGGTCTGCATTCTTACAGCCCCAGAGTAAAAGTTTCTAATGATAGATGACGGGAGAGGTATCCTTCTCAGCCGGCCACCAGAGTTCCGGCAGTAAGTATCCAGGAGAAATATCTCCTTTCTCCTGTTTACTTCTCTATTGTGTTTACACCATCAGCGACTGCTGCATGAGTATTACTTAATTCTACTACTAGATGACATATAGATGGTATAATAAATGCTCCTTTAATTAAGTAAACAAATTCTAATCTAAATATTCGTTGTTAAACAAAGTAAAACATAGAAGAAACAAGAAAGTGATTTCAAAAAAGAAGAAAAACGAAGAAAAATAGGAGACCCAAAAAGTTGCAGAAAGAAATTCAGCAGCAAAAATCAACAAAAAAATCCCTGAGTTTCCTGGAAAAAAGCCCTGTCGTGGAATCAATATACTTATGAGTGTGCGTCAAGGCGGAACAGCCGCGCCGCGTCACTTGACTCTTGCGACACAATCTGGCTGTCTGCGCATCCGCACATTTCATTGATATCACCGCCCTCATTCATCGATACTGTGGTCTACCACACCATTTCAGCTCTCTATTACAGGGGTGTCGTATACACATCGAAACATCTTTCACAACAGATCCTCGAAATATTGCGTATGTACAGTTATTTCCAGAAAAAAAAAGCAAAAAAAAAGAAGACAGAAAAGAGAGTAGAAGCTTCAGTTTTCCACTAAGCAAACTTATAAACCATCTCATCACTTGCCTTATCACTCATTCACGTTGAATTCGCCTTATTTCGCTCATTTCTCTCCAATTTTTCTTTCTTTTTCACCAAAAAAAAAGCCTTTGCTGTCCCTATATTCTCTTGTTACTTGGTAGCTCACTCTTCGTTGATAAATACTTTGATTCAGATAAATTGTCACACAGTTTAATTTCCTACATGAAGATAAAGTCACAATGCCCCATGAGGCGGCTCTATCTTTAAATCTTCGTGTAGCAAAGCCAAGTAATAAGAAAAACAAAAAGGAAACACTTTGCAACAAGACAAATTTATAAACTGGTAACCGCTGTTGGCTGCCTGCGGCGAAACGCTTCCGCATGTACTGCTTGAAAAACTTGCTGTAATGTAGAAACAAATCTTCCACAACTGTCGTCCACGTGCCCATGAGCACCTC
>JARK01000198.1:89719-109340 GCA_000688135.1 Ancylostoma ceylanicum | reverse complement strand
GATGTTCGAGAAACAGGTCTGGTGAGGGTGAAAGTCGCTCTCGAGAAACAGACGCCGGCACGACGACGTTCTCCTCGAGTCGAATCTCAGGTGGCGAGGCTCGTCGTCCTCGGCGCCTGCGTCTGCGCTTCCCGTGTGTGTTCTCTCGTCGATGCCTGTCAAACACCTGCATGAAAGCGAAAATCTCGCCCCCGGAAACTCGTTCCTTGTATGAATCTCTTGCGTAATGCGGCTCCCCCTCCCCCAATGGCGGGGCGATAACTCGAGTCAGCCACAGCGACTGAAGAGCGATTGATCGAAATCGAAAGTCCTTACGCTGCGCTGTAAACAGAACTAAGGCCCGAGATCCTGCACGTCGTCTGGACAGCACCGCCGGCGTGCACGGCTCTCGCCGACACCGGCCCGCGTTGCGCAAGCCGCATTCGGGCAATGTAGTGCCAGTGTGGATCCAATTTGCATGATATGATATGCAAATGTCGAAGAAAGCGGCTGTTTATTCAACAGCTTCTCACAGCTCTCGATCGATGGGATCCGGGACTTCTTCCGAACCTCCTCAATCAGTCACCGCCGTCAATCGATCGGGATTTGACTGTTTTGGACAGCGGGCATGGGCAGGGGGAATGTTTGTGATAAGCCGCGACCCGCCAGGATCACTTCCATACGAGCGTGTGTATACATGTAGATTATCGATCTGATTTTGAGAGACGAGCGGGGAGTTTGAGGAGTGCTGAGATCGGGGCCGCCGTAGTGTAGGGTGTAAATCGTCTTGTAAACACGGTATTTTCCTGTTTACTGAAGCAGACGCAACTTCGTGGATCGTGCACTGCAATTAATGTTTTGGAAGGCGTTGGTGGATACGTCAGCCTCAATCAATGATTTTGGTGTATTGTATCAGTTGGTTGGAATGGAATGAGTCACATTCCTTCGGGAGCTCTTTATATGAAAATGACGCGTCTTTCTTTAGCCACATCGGTGACGGTGCCGGCTGTCGAGGGGGGTACTGACGAGGGTTGAAATCGCTGACTGGGTGCTGCTCGTCGTCCCCGGCACTCTCCCTGAACCGTATGCTTCGTCGCGCATTCAGCTTTCAACGCCTTTTTTGTATCTGATCGAGGACTACAAAGCGTCGCTGCCGATAGCTGTGGGAAACCTCGGAGCGCATCCCACAACCACCCCACCACTGCCAACACGCACACTCTGTAAACATCACTGACACAGACAGAGAGATTGGACAAAAGACCGGGTGAAAAGTCGCCATCCTAGACATCTACATCTACTTACAAGTAATGTTATTACGACCAAATCTTGACTGTTCAGTAATCATCCAGTAGAAAACATCTTTGAGCGTTTTAAACTGCTGATCAAAGTACTATGTCGGCCAGCACACGCACACCTGTATGGCGCCTGATTATGTCTAATGTGACTGGGTGTACTGAGGGATGATGAAGGATGGGGACGAATTCATTTCTGATCCATGAGCTGATCCATGTTTCAGTCCGATCGCCCAGACGAGGTTCAATCAGTTGTTCGAGGTGCCGAAATTGGAGAAATGGTTCAAGGCAGACTCAAGTCCAAGTCGTCAGAAGTTGTTGAACTATATGAACATCCTGAACGGCAGCAGTTATCGGCGGAATCACCAGAAGATCAGCTACCAACAGGTGCTTGTGACGACGGCATTTTACAGTTACTATGATCCAGGAGCTTTTAGTGTTTAAATGAGCCAACAGAAGAAAAGAAGAGAACCCAAAAAAATTTTCTGGCACAGTTGCAATATTCCAATGTTATTGGTCCTTGCTATTTCTTACAGACGTTAAGGGCTTCTTTCACGGATGGCTATTACTGGATTTCTCATAAGTTATGACGTTAAAAAAACTGCGATGAATAGACTAATGAGGGACATGGTGATAATCAGTTTTCTTTCTTTTTCGGATAACGTGGGCTTCTGGATCGTTATACCAGGCACATCCCTACCATAGGTATGATGAGGGGTTTTCATTTTTCTGTAATGTTTGTTAAAAAGAAAGGCACTCTCTGGAAGGTTTCACTTTTGGATGGCTAATTAGATGTTGACGTTACATGCTATGACTTTTACTTAGCCGCTTGCTTGAGAATCCGGGAATATGTACGGTTTTTGATCCAGGTCTCCCACAGTTCTGCTGAAAAATTTGCATTGTAGCTATTAAAGTCATACCTCAATTTGCCCCTTTGTTTATTCATTCCAGAAATATTAGCAGGTACATGCATGGTGTACCCATAAGAAATAGTCATACCATTGTAGAGTAAATGATGAGAAAAGTTCATAAAAAGAAAAGTCGAACATTATTGTCTTGCAAGCAAATTTTTAATTGACATTCGCCTGGAAAAACCGGCCAGTTTCAATGGTTTTTAATGTGACGACCATGAAATCACGCGAGACTATCTCATTTCCCGTGCTTGCACTGTCAAGCCGTTGTTGTAATTCTATTGTAAGCGTCTTGAAGGCAACTTCAGTTTTTTCCCTGTTCATTTACCTTTATCTTTTCTTTCGGAAAGAAATCGGTTGAACGTGTTTTCCATTGTGCTAAGTTGATTGTTCAGATTTGTAACTGGTTTGCTAATCAACGAGCATCCACCCGTCGGCCAGCGTTAGCTGCCGCTCACACACAGGTTAACCAACAGGTGGGTGAGGTCTGAGGAATGCCTGTCATCCTGTTTCTCTTTATCGTCTCTGTAAATTCAAAAATCTCCTTTGCTCCAGGTGCCCAGCATTCCAACGATGCTTCCCGATTTTCGGCCGAAGTTCGACTTCAACAATGTGATCGAAAGTTGTCAGAAGAGCACTAATGGAGATGTGAGTTGATTGTGGATTCGAGTTTTGGAGGGCCGAAGGTGGCAAAAGGCATGGATGCGTTTTCCAGGAGAGTCGCATCGACGGCGGTTCCGACTCGCCGACGCCGAACGATGACGAAGTGCACAGTAACAGTGACGGCGCGGAAATGTCCACGTTCCCTCACATCAAGCAGGTCGGTGAGGTGAGAACTTCGTCGGTTTTCGTTTTCCACCTCGCACAGCTCAGATCTCGACAAGGCGCGCAACACTTCAACTAAATGGACTATTCCACACCCCCCGATTCATGCAAATATGTGAGAGTACAAACCGCTAGAAAGTGCAAACTCGGCCGGGCCGGGCGGCGCGCGCGCTACCCGAGTCCAGTCTACTCGGCGCGAATTTCGTCCGACTCCCTCTCAGCCGACCTTAGCAGCGGCTTATTCGTAATGGCTAGATGTTATCTGGTGAGGTGTTGGTGGGGCTGGCGATGTGACCTTGTGACGTTCGGATTTCAAGATGGATGCCAGCGAAACGAAAGGGGCGAAATCGCGCTCTCTCTCGCTCCCATACCGGGACGAGGCACAAACCGTGAGAACGATCACGTCGTCCACCTCATCTCCACTATTCACTCCCGAACGAGTGCGACAGCTCTTTATCATAGAGGTCGGCATGCCGCCAAACACCTCTGAGCCGAGTTTTTCAGTGGAACAAAGAAGCTTTTATGGAGCAACCGCTCCCGATGCGCATTCGAAAAGTNCACGTCGTCCACCTCATCTCCACTATTCACTCCCGAACGAGTGCGACAGCTCTTTATCATAGAGGTCGGCATGCCGCCAAACACCTCTGAGCCGAGTTTTTCAGTGGAACAAAGAAGCTTTTATGGAGCAACCGCTCCCGATGCGCATTCGAAAAGTACAGTAAGCGGGCCAGCAGCAGCTGTTCTAGGGAGCGGGGTGGGGGGGGGAGATATTTCTGAAGGCTCAACAACAAAAGTGCAGAGGGAGCATAAGACTAAGTGCAAGAAAATCGAGGTCTCTCTGACTTTGGCAGTTGTCTGGATCCCACTGGGATGCAGACATTTCAAAAAAAAATCCTTCAATACTGTTTTGTCTCTGAGCTTCATGCTTCAGTTGTTTCATATATGTATATGTTGAAGACTCCCGTACTTTATGCGTTTACTGGTTAGCTTCCGGCATTAATGCCTTTGTCAAACCAAGTGGCTGATTATCAATAAGTCTTTCGACTTCGGGGCTAGTGATGAATGTTACCCTTACGCTGTTAACTATAGAATTAAAAAATTAAAAATTTCTTCCTTTGTTTTTTTTCCTTCTTCCAATCTGCCCAACACAAGACCATCAATGTAGAAGAAAACCCATGGAGGTCTTACTCAGGCGAGCCAGATTTCTGAGGGATCTATTCCTGAGGCTCAACGCAGACGTCGTCGATTCACGCCTCAATTTCCTAATAGGATTACTAGTGCTCGCATGGATTTCGGGGGATCTTCGATTGCCGGAGATAATGGAACGCATATGGTTGTCCGTCGTATTCCGGAATCCTTTTTAGCCTACCCTGCAGTTTGGAGTCGGGACTTTACGCGTGAATGAAATTTATAGAGCGGAAATAAGTTCATCGCTCTTTAGTTTCTTCTCACCTTCTCTTTTTCTTCTTATGTATTTTAGTAACTTACCTTAACTATGTATGGGTTGGGGTTCAATCTGACACCAATTTAGTGAGGAAACTAATGTATTCGAGTAGATACTAATCCAGAATTTCATGAAAAAGGCACATGGGTGGGCACCATAAAGTTAGAGCTTCCGAATGCTTGTTTTATGTAATAAAACCTATTTAATTTGTAAAAACTCTAGAGGATGTGAAATTTTCAATAAAAACCGTTGAAGAGTCTAAGCAAAAGCAGTAAGGTCTAATTTATCCATAAATTATGAAGCCAAATAGTTCTTCAAGTTTCAGGAATCCACCGCTTCCTCTCCAGACCTATCCGTCATCAACTCCATTGCAAGCTCCTCTCCAAAGCACATCCCAAATGACCTCACAATCGGTAACAATATCGGAGGCATGGGAATAGGCTCACAAGGTACATCCAGAATTCGCCAAAACAACTTTTTCACCTAAGCAACGCTCGTTCAGCCGCTCGCTCACGTTTGATGTTCGATCCGTTGACTGAGTTGCCGATTCTGGAGAAGTGGTTCGAGGAGAATCCACATCCGACGTGGATGCAAATCGACCAGTACACACAGATGTTGAACGGTTGCCCCTATCGGGAGAACTATCCTCATATCAGCCAACATAACGTTAAGGTAGGTTTTTGGTGAGGTGCCCTTGGTTTCGGCAGTTATTCAGATGAGATCTTGCAGATCTGGTTCAAAAATCGTCGCGCCAAGTGCAAGCGCATGCAGACGGGCATGGTGGAGAAGTTGGAGAAGTTGTTCGCGTGATGATGTTGTGGCGACGATCGTGCCATCCTCAGTGCTTCTCGTCATCACACACACACTCACGTCATTCTTCCCGCTATCGCTTTCTGTACTCACGTACCCTCGTAACTTATCCGGGTCAAATAATTCTTAATCCGTGTTGTGGGAGTGCCTTCTCGCCGCATATGGCTCTAGTCTAGCTGATACCCATTTTGAAGAAGTACTTATATTTGTCGCTGCCCTCCGTCCCCCGTCCAACCCTACCCCGTCCCTCGTTTACGTTCCCGTACTCATATCCCGTAAGCCTCGCGTAGAGTGCTAGCCCGTACCCGTTCTCGAGCCACTTTATTGAGTCGAAGAGTTTTAATGATGGTCCTCAATCGTTTCACTTATGCTTTTCGAAATGTCACCGAGTACTTTATAGATTGCTTTCAATTGAAGATTGTTGTTATATGTGAATAGTTTGCTGAGCGTTTTCTTCTTTTTCCGGATTAGTTGCGCCGAATAGTTCTTTTTCTTTGCTCGTTCTTCTTCCTGCGTTGTGTTGTATATAGCCATTTGTTTATTCTGGGCCGAAGGCTTTTGTTTCCAAATAGCTCCGTCACTGTTCGTTCGGATGTCCGGAGGAGTCTCGTGAAAGCCTTCGTCCCGCGACATGTACGACATCGACGTATCCGCTACTCGCACGTTGTCATGCTACATACCACTTTAAGTTCGTACTTAATAATTCGTCGTCGCTCTTGCCACATTGTGACAGTTATCTTCTATAATAAAGCTTGTCAAATGTGTTGGTGTCTTCCTGGATTAGAGACGACTGAATCAGCCGCTTCGCGGAGATTACGTCATCCGGCAGACTCTGGAGAATTCGATAACCTGCTCGCACACATAGTCATAATCCTCTTTTTTATCACACACGAATGCATGAGGAAGTCCGCTTCAGAACGAAATCGAATGTATGGTAAACATTAGTCTTAACTGTATGTATGTACATAATTCCAGACCGAAGGGCGAAAAGAGTCCACGAAACGTTATAGGATCAATATTATGCTATTTATGGGTGGTCCAAGCTTCAAAAGAAACAATGTTCCAGGATGTAATGCGATGTCTAACATTTAGCGTACCCGCCACCACCGTCCATTTCGGAGATTCAATCCTTGAGATTCTACTATCTGAATATGTCTCAGACTTGGGTTTTGCTATAAGTCCTGAATCGGAAAGGAAGATATGGACCAATGGTCTTCTTTTGGAAACTTATCTTCATTAGAAACTGCTTTGTTATCAAAATTACAGTACAAACAGTCCCTAAATCAACAAAATCTCATCGGTTATTGGCGCTATTTCTCATATTTCTGCATTCTAGAAGAAACGCCTGCTAATTTTCGTTAGCTGTACAAAGGGTTGATCAAATGTTCTTCTAAAGAAGAAGCAGGGGGAGAAAATAAAGAAGTTCCCTATGTTTGCAATAATAAATCGTCTTGACCAAGGATGCGTGCTTCTCGGACGTCTGCTAATGCCCATATTGCTGCATATTTTGCAATTGTGGAAAAATCCCGGTCCAACCCAAAGTCGCAAAGCTGTCGAAGGAATAGTGTAGTGGCGGGAAAGCCGTGCCATATCTCCAGGAAGTACCGAGACCACTCCTATTAGGTGAAAACTACGAAGAAATCCGCATGAACTAGACATTGATACTGATATTTATTACATGGAATCTCCATGTGAAACAGGAATAAAGCAAAATTGAAATGCAACCACAATTGCTCGTGAACAGGACTTCCGCCATGGTTCCAGTGATCCAGGACATCTGGACAACTAGCGAGGCTTGATGCGTGATGTGGCTTGCAGGCTTTCGGCTTGAGAGCTATCTACAAGACGGTTAGTCCTAATTTAATTCAACTTCTCCTGGCATTCAGCTCCCTATGGATAGGGATCCCATGGGAAGTTATGCCTGTTGTCGGCATTTTTTCATGATCTGCTATGATTCTCTTCATAGGTTGAGCCCACAGTAATCTCACCTTTGTCTGCAGTGGATAAATAAATATAATGAAATAAATCGCAAATACAAAAAGTAAGCGACCTGTCTGCATCCGGAAGGAATAAAGGAGTCTCGTGGGATCGCAGGCTTTTCACCAGCAGAACTATTTTTAAACATACTAAGATTAGGTAAAATTACTTGTTTTCGCTGATTTTTTGGAGCTCCTATCCAGCACGATTGACGGAGAAATGGTGCCTCACATTACCTCTCGCCTTAGGCGTTATTTCTTTGCTGGAGCATCCCCCAGTGTTGCTCTCAATGCAAACAGCTTATGAGACCTCAATCCATGAGAATATTTTATAAACATTATTAGGTAAAAAGTCCTTCTTTTGAAGGTTAAGAGACGTAGTCCAAAGTTGAAATTCCTGATCTCACTGCAAGGAGCCCTAAATACGAGTCAATGAGTTTACTTGTGAAGTTATTTTGCACCGACTCCGGGTGCGCAATCATCCAGAGCTTCTGACGTTTGGAGATTATGACAACGGTCTTTCATGAGTCTTGAAGGCCCTCAATAATATTGCTGCATTTTTTGTGGACATAGTCCTGAATATTCCATGAACCGTCCTTGTACCTCTCTTTACCATATCCTACGAGTCAAAGTTAAAATTCTTCTTTACTAGAAATCCTAGCTTATCAACGGTACTTGGCTTGCGATACTATATGTAGTCGAAGCATTACTTTTTGGCGCCCGAATGCGAAACTTTGGTTTTTGCTTCTGATAGCGTTAAGCTCCAGTCTTCCGACCACTGCACTACCACATCAATTGCCTCCTGTAGAAGTGTTGTGGCTATCGACAGACACCCAGATATACTGCCTGTTCCAGAAACTAGAGCAATTCAATGTTTTACGTGTAGCTGCCCAACGTGCATTTTGCCTCACGTCTAGTCATGGAAATTGAGCGCCATCGGTAATTGGAAGCGTGCCAAAACATGTCTCGCCTACAATAGCTGGCGAGACTTATCTCATGTTGAAAGACTGCCAAGTTTCATGATTGGTGAAACAGACAGTAGATCGAAGTCGTCATCAAAGATGCAAAAGGCGCAGAATTCCACCTTCCCAGCTTCAAGATTAACAGCAAGGTCATACGTTTTGAATTTTTTAGAGAAATTTATGAGACTACGTCCAGAATCTTGGATTTTCCATTCCAATGTTGGTTTAGGAAGGTAAAACCGAAGAGGATGCATTTCCGCAGGCCATAGGAAGGATTCAGAAAACTTCTGCTGTGTCATCTGAGCAGCTCCACGCAACAGCTGGTCATTTGAAATTGGTGCCGAACTTGGGTAACTGAACCGGCACTGTGGCTGCCAATCGATTTATCGATTTCACTGTTCTCAATGTATGTAATTAAAAGTTCTGCTTGTGATCAGGACCTCACGCTATCAGGCAACAGCTTCGGCCGGGCTTTTCATGAGCCAGGAACTGAGGCCAAACCGAAGTTTGCCGCTACATATTCCAGACCACCAAGCGACCAAAATGGAAATCTGTATTATTATAATTGTGCTTGGGCTAATTTAAGCTAAAAGCTCTTATGACTGGTTTGTGTTACATCTATCTATTCCAATCCGAACCTCGAACTAAGGGTAAGATTGTGAAGAGAACGCGACGGAGGGTCTCTTTCCTGCACTGACATCGCGTAGCGGCTAAACGATGCGCCAATTTACGCGGACTCAGCCATCTTTGGCCAAGTGGTGTATGGTCCCTCCTCGGAGAGATCCGTATTGCCATTGATTGCCCTCACATTCGCGTTATTTCACTATTGAACATGATTTTTGCGTCATTCAGAGCCCTGTTGTATGGCAAAATCTCAGGCGCGCATATTTTCGTTGGTGCTGTCTTTACGTAATTCCGAGGAAATTCCAGGAAAGCATGGCGTTTGCTCTGCCATACAGTTATTTCTGCGTTTAGGATGTGCGAACTTCTAGGACTGAGGAAACGTCAACAAAATTTAAATGTGGAATCATTTTAGTCCTGTTTGAGCTACCACAAAACTATTCATTATTAATAAACTAAGCATTTATTGTTTCTGGAATAAATCACTGCGGGAAAAAGTAAATAACTAGTGAATTTCAAAGCAACACAAATTGCACAAAAATAAGTAGACCTAAACTTTATCACCAGAAGCTAACAATCTCACGTCATCAAAATAACTGATCGCAAACAAATATATGAAAACAACTATTAGTCTGTCATGCTACTAGCGCTGCAGTATGAAATCCCTCACTTCTTCTTCTTCAAAGCGGCAATGGAACATTTCTCGTTTTCGATGGTTGCCTTGTAGAAGGAAAGAATATCGTAGTAGTGCCTGAAACCATGCGCAGTGGTTTTCTCGCACATTTCTGTGTTTTTATAGTATTAGGTTGTCCCATAAATAATTGCCGCTTTGAAGGTGAGCTTCGGAAGGTGCATAATTATGAAAAAACACGGAAACGAAGGAATTACAAGGTGATTCTAGGGAGTAAATGGCGCACGCGCCTTGTGCTTTCTGATCGTTCAGGAACTGTCTGCCTAGCTCCTAAACTGGTGGGGTTATGAAGCATCAAATATTCTTGGTTGCGGCCATTATTTTTTGGGACAACCTAATAGTTTTAGAGAAAAGACTTCTGTGAAGAAGATATGTACACAATTTTTTCCGCAATTGTTGCCATCTTCGCCATTATGCTGTGCAGGGAGCGTCAACAATCATTGCACACCTGAAAACAAAGCCGCTCCGCACCACCTACGCGGCGCGGCACGCTGGCTGGACCTTCTGGTTCTCGGGCGTGAACGGCATTGTTGCTAGTGGGATAGATGGACATAAGTGAACTAGCTGTGGAAGAAACGAGCGAGTCAGCAGTCTCGTCCACGCTCGAGGACCACATTGTCCAGCCGGACAGCCTCGCCGCGAGGACGTGCGGCGCGTCCTCGTCCCCAGGCGTGCAATAACAATTGGCACTCTTGTGGCTAATTTTTAAACGCACCTGAAATCACAGTGGCTGAAATGATATTGGAGGCACCTTGGACAGAGCCACGTTCTGTTGAGTTTCGGACAATTGAGGGCGAATTTGATAGTCGTACGGCAGTCCTCGCATTCTTGTTCCTCACCGGAGGAATTTTTCTATCAACATGTGATATTAACGGATAAAAACAGAGAGTACATATTTAGTATTTCTATGCATTCATAATAACTGATTATCTATAGCAGAGAAGTGTAACCCTAACCTTTGGCTGCTTGTCCTCTCCTCCGTCGCCTGCACCTGCTGCAAAGCCAAGAGCCATGTCTGCCCCTGAATAGAAGAATTTTATCCGATATTTAAAGCCAATTCTCAAGTAGGGTTGTTCATACGATAATTCAAGGATCAGGGCAATATTAGAACGTTTAGCGAACATTGTATTAGATACATTCGGTATTCAATTAATTTGACAGATTGAAATGTTAAGGGCTAGGATCCATGGAACCACGCAAATCAACGACGGTTAACGTGATTGGTTATCTTATAGACAATGCAATGTCAGGAGACACAGACTGTTGAAGTTGGGTTTCTAGCCTGGTTATACGTTCATGAATTCCAGCCCAGGAAGTGGAGAACCCCACACCTTTGGATGGAAGATAATAAAGGCTGAGAAGCAGTGCTTTTTTTCTGGAAAATTCGGCAAAAAATTTTAGAGCAAAATGTAGCGGGCAATCTGGATCGGTATCATTCGCTGCAGAATCTCGGAAAAACGTTAAACCGGAAGCCTGGAACCACCTCGGAATTTTCTGACTTTCCATTCAAAAAAAAAGGAAATCAAGCCCATTCTCTATTAGCACCACTTCAATAAGACAAATTTTTTCAGGTAAATACTCATGTAGTTGGTTAGTAATTCAGCAAAGGTTGGTAATCCAATAAGGGACTTCCACAAGGCTTCCAAGCGATAAAGTTAGAAGCGCAAAGAAAAATTCGTTGTGTAATTTGGAGCAACACCACAAATTTTGTGGCTACTCTGAACGTAATTTGAGGCAATATCTCAAAATATGCTCCTGTACTTCTGTGCAATAGATCCTGAGACAAGGATAGTACTGCATTTCGTTGACTGAGATGCGTAGGTTATTGAAATCGAACTTTTCCCAAATCCTATCCATCTATTCAATCAGGCCTGGGCTGGGTGCATCAGTGAGATTACCCGGGGTAAACGTGTTGATATACCTCAAATTTAGGACTTCATCAATTCATGGGCATCAACACGTTTACCCCGGGTAATCTCAATGATGCTTCCAGGCCCTGGGCTAATCAGTCATCCCAAAAATTATAGCCGCATGTTATTTTGGGACTAATTCCTAAAACAATAGGAGTTGAGGTGCTGTTTGAGTGTTGTTCGCTTGCTGTTTGGCTGCTATTCGGTCGTCACATAATTATTATTGAATCCCTATTAGAGAAGCGAATAGAAATCGATTATCGATTGGAACCAAATAGCACACGAATGGCACCCCATCTCTGTCCCAGTTTAGGGGTCGACAAAAATGAAATGCTGCTTCAGTTGTAGGTACAGTTCGAAACCTATGTACGAGCACCTCCTCTCAGCTGCTGCGATCCTTCCCTCAACTGCTGCTGGAACTTCACTTTGCCTAGGATCACCTGAGTTAGGATGACAGCAGTTGAGGTGTAGAGGGCAGCAAGTGGGTGAAGAAGCCAATAAGCTCTGAATTCAACGTATACATGCATTACCCTGGTTGGAAAGGTGGTAATTCTTCGGTTCATAAGAATAGTGAAGTAAGATCACAATTGTAAGCCTATGTTCATGTAGAATGAACTCAAAGTACATTACTGGTGAGTAGGGAGTTATGAAAGGGGGTGATGGCGGTACATAAGAAAGGGAGAGGGTTCCTGAGGAGGAACCAGTAAGAAAGGGAGAGGGTTCCCGAGGAGGAGCCAGTCCGACTGACTGGTGATAGCCTCTCTGATGAGTGATGAGATCTGCTTCTGATAGCGAGGCCAGATGACATTTGCATGAACAGTACCGCCCCTCGTGTCTGCGCGGTGTGAGGGAAGATTCCTGGAAGATACGACGATGACGATGACATGAGACCATTCAGATTATTCAGAATAAGAAGATAAAGAATAAGAAGAGATAAGAAGTGAATTTCTCTTGAGATAGCCTTGGGACAAGCCAGCGATGCAGATGACGGCTGAAAGTGATAAGGCTCTTAGTAAATCGGTCAGTATATTTGAAACGGAATAGTTCATCAGATTCGATTTTGATTTTCTTGGATCGAGTCCCCGTCCTCTGTGTACTGGTTAGTAGAGTATTGACCGAACATTTCGTTAGATGTATTCGATAATCGGATAATCGCTTTCGAAAAAGTTGAAAATTTTGCTTGTTCATGAAGGGACATTTCTAGGTTCCTGAAAAAAGGAAAGGGAGCGCTGCGGAGCTCTTTTCGGGATATCCGACTTCTAAATTATGCATCGAATTTATTAAAATTATTCAGTTTCTATTTCAGGAATATATTCAACCTATTCAGATTCCTTGGGCGGTTTATTTCAGCAGTACATGGGTGGTCATGCGGGCAAAATATTTACGTTTTTTTATGGAAAACTCGTCCACCTCAGAAGACGGACAGATCAAAATCTCTCTTTTCTGCAGGGGATGAAAAAGGATACATATCAAATCATTTGTACATTTCAAAGTGGCGAGTTGGTAGCAGATACATTCCATATTATATATACTTTCTTCGGCTACCTTAAGCACCCGCTATTGAATATTAAGTATTAGTGCAAAAGTTGGTGTTGATATTTATTGTTTAGTTTTTTTTTTTGATTTTTTATCTGTGTGTTCACTTAAGTCTTGTACACAGCGCGTTCTTGTAACGTATAACTAAATAAATAAATAAATATTAAGGATTTTTTGAATATGATTAGGAAAGCAACCTTCGTCATTAGCCTGCAAAATCGTTATACACAGTATAAAAAAATAATTGAGCTACCACATGTAGATGTTTTCTCAATCAGGAGATGAAGGAGAGAGCGTGTCCCTATTGAATTAACAGATGCTTAAGTTTGCAAAACCAAGGAGAGATAGCCAGCTGTGTGCTTCTCTCTTTTTTTCTTCTTCTTGATGCCATCTGTACAGTCATCCTAGAAAGCCGACGTGATTGAAGGCGATTTCTGCTTGCTAACGGGAAAATAGACACGTATTCCAAGCAGTGAGTAAGAATGAAGCTCTAGGAACTTAATATACTTCTGAAACTAAGAATAACTCTAGAAATCCCTAGATGCCACCAGCAAGCATTAGAGTGTTGACCGAATAAAAAATAGAAAAAAATTCAAATAATTTGACTAATAATTTAAAGGTTCATTCGAAAAATCGGGCATTCCAAAAACAGAAATTTTTACAGCCCTTATTTTCGTCCACCCATGGATGTACGGCTATCCCTTTCATGAACAATTTGTCGACATACTCGAAGTCGAATATTTGAATATAGGAAATAATGTTTTTCATATTATATTATTTGAATGTTTAATACTTCGATCAACACACAAAAAAACTCTATGATCGGATAAATGCCGAGTTGTGAAAACAATACCTTTCTGTTCTGGTGGGTATGAACACAAGAAGATTAAATCCGAATAATTTCCTTATTCTCTCACCTTTTTTTAAATTTAAATATACAGAGGCACACAGAGATAAGAACATAAGAAAATGAGGAGAAACATTGAGAGCCGTACATAGACTGAAGTTCGCTGAAGCACACATAAACACACTTTCACATACTTGATATTTTATCCGTTTTCTTTCACATTTCCATTGGTTTTCTTTTATTTTTTTTTGTCTTCTACATCTACCTGATGATTAGGATGCTCTCTACATGTTTTGAATGCCAGCGCGATAGTTGATTTCGTTTCTGCTGCACTCTCTCTTTATTTGGTTCTGTGCTGTACCTGTTCGGTAAGAAGTGAATAAATAAATAAATAAATAAATAAATAATAAATAAATAAATGGCTTGTTTATTTCCGGTAAACTCGATAAAAGAAATTCAACCAGAGCAAGGATGAAATTTGAGGCATCTCGTCCAAATTTCCTCTGCATGAAGTAAAAGATTTATTCCTCTTGAGGTGCTCATCTGTTATATCAGTACTCCTGAAATCCATGAGACTGCGCTATTGATCAAGTCCAATTGCTGATGAACGGATAGTGAACGCTTTCACTGCTTATCTACGTTAACCTTCATCATCAGCTTCACTTAGAGTCTGCATCGCTTTAAAACGGCAACCAAAATGATCTCACATTCTTCAGGATGAGGAAAAGATGTGGCAGTAAAGCAACTATTTATTATGTTACACTACTACCCGATCGTCGGACTATTAGGAGACGAAAATAATACAACAAAATAGCCTATAAAACTATTATAGTTACTGTTACTCAGTATTCTTGTTCCTATTTCTTCTCTGCTTTCGAGGAAGAACTCGTACTCGAACTCGGAAGTATTTCGTCTCTCTTGATCTCCTTGGGCACGAAGTAGACTTTTGGATTACGATTCAGCACCCTTGCAGAACCAGCAGCAGGACAGTTCCTAGAAATGTTTGGGTGGAGAAAATGTTGTGTTATTTTTTGCACATTGTGTGCAAACAAAAGCATGTAAGCAGCATTTTTCGATTTCTGGACAAACTCACTTAGGAGCATGATAGTCAGCCTCGTGATCCAGACAAATCGGACAGACAAGCACCATAACGTGCTTCGGACAGGTGAAATGCATGGGTGGGACGGCGAATTGGTTTGCCGTACGGCAATCGGCGCATTTCTCGAAGTCTCTCTCAACTCGACTTTGCTGAAAATGAAATTTTAGAAATTTTTCGGACGAGAGCACTGCTGGCGTTTCATTCTATGGGTTGCAAAGTCGTTTCATTCTATGGAATGCATATCGAGTGCTGCGCACCTTGGCCTGCGAACGCTCACCGCTATTCTCTCCAGTCGTAGCGCTGATGTACATAACTTCCTGAACAAAGCAAGTTGCACGAAAGTAGTATGGCTCTATGTGTCATAACCCTCTAAGGATGGAGCACTGATTGAGAAGATTCCCTTTGTAATGGATTAATGGCAATTCGAACTAGATGCGTGCGTTTGACGTGCGTGCCCTCGCGGCGGCCGTGCGTTATTTTCATTCAGGATGTACATGCCGCATTGATCGGTCTTTATGGAAAAACCTTTGCAATTGAATGCGTGCGTATTACGTGCGATTGACGCACGCACCTAGTATAAGTAGCTCTTCACACTCAAATATATGTAGCCGTGTAGACAGCCCGTAATTTTAAAAAATTGAAAACACCCCGTAAACTGGAAAATGTGAAGCTTGATCTTCCTCTTTTCCTAAGAGAACTTTGCTAACAGTTTCCTTAACTTCCCCGTACGAGAAAGGATTAGAAAGTCAGGGAAGATACCGCCCGGAGCGAAGTCAGAAAGTGCTGTCACTGGACAGCGGTAACAGTCATACAATGACTGCTGTATGTTTCTATCTATTCCTTGAATGTTACAATCAGTATTGGATCAAGAATGCAGAGACGACTTTGACATTTCAGGGGTCACGAGAAGTCAGCGCTTCTGCAAAACAACGCCAAAGATGAATAAGAAATCAACGTTCGTGATGTGTAGGCCAGTTGAGTCTTCATGTGGGCTTACCATAGTGTACCAGCCGAGCTCTCCTTTCCTGACATGCCAAATACTTCATCCTCTATGCTGCAGAAGTCAAGTTTTGTTACCGTCCTTTCCACATTGTGGTCCAAATTCGAATACGAGCATTAAACACCACGGCAGAATTCCATTCCACATTTCGCTTCCTAAAACTGGAGCCCCATGGTGAGGAAACTCTGGAAAGTGTAAAAAAATTATTCTATGAGGCTGAATGGACGATTGTATTGAAGTATTCTTCACGGTGTTTGTAAGGGAGTAAACAAGTGCACAGACCATTACAGAAGTTCAACCTGTAGAGGGATATGTAGTTTCGAAAGCTCTCACTTCCCCTCGTCACGGCAGGAAGGTGATTCATACTGTTTCTTCCTTCAAAGGTGCTACTTGTTCTTGAAGATCGCCTGGCCAGCTACGTAACCTCCGCCCGTAGGTTCGCTGGTTTCATCTTTTCTGTCTTGGGGTTAAGCTGTAGCACTTTTTGAGCAGAAAAACAATTTCCTGTCACCCTGTATGTTTTATGGCTATGATTTATTTATTTATTTATTTATTTATTTATTTATTTATTTATTTATTTAACGATATCATATTGTTACAATATGTCGTTGCATGCTTCTCTTATCGGTAACTGCCGCTCGCATCCATGTCTCGCCACGGTACGATGTGAAAGCATCTCTTCATCTCATTTTTGGTCGGCCAGATGATCTTTTCCATGACCATTATCGCCATTCTGTAATTCTACTTGTCCATCTTTCGTCTTCTGTGCTAGCTACTTTTCTTGCCCACATCCATTTCCGCTTAGTTGCTCTGCAGACTTACGGCTATGATTACTTCATATCAATCAGTATAAGCCACATGTCTCTAATCTTCATATTTCGCAACTGATCAAATAAATAAGTGAATAAGTAAATAAATAAATAAATAAATAAATAAATATCAGCGGAAGATCTTGGATTTCTAAAGGCAGTGACTTGGAGGGAAGACGAGGAGGGGGCATTTCGCGGTACAGCAGTCGACGCACTCAAAGTTTCAGGCAATGATCGGGAATCCTGCGCTTCAGGCAGTCCAAAACGGCAACTTATTACTTGACGGCCAAGGGAGTTTTGCGTAAAATGCGCTCATTTGCATAAAAAAAAAGATCGGGGAGGGCTTGGTGAAAGATTTACTCAACTACAGACGTAGTGCAGACGTACATTCACAATTCATTCGAATGGAAGTTAGAGTGCAACGTATTAGCGACTCTGTCGTTACAATGTTTGGTAGGAAAGAATGTCTGGAGTCCAGGTGGGCGAGAATGAAGGATCGGGACTCATACACTTCTTATATTCCCGATTTCTTTTATAATTATTTCAACGGAATCACCCTGTCCAATACAGCAACAATTGTTCTGCCTTTAAGCCTACATTAGAAAAGTACGCAAACTAATACCAAAAGTACATAAACGCATAAAAAATTGGTGAAATAGATTTGATGGAAATCACTGTCATTGTATAGCTGTTTGCCTGTATTTCCAAGTTTAGCTGGCTCAAAAGTAACGTTAGACAAACATTCGACACAGATGCATGGTGCATCCTGAAAATTTCGAAATTCATTAATCACTTAAATCCCTCAGTCATGACGCCCAGCCAAAAAAAAGGAATTCAACCTCTTCTGTTGCTCATTTGTTTATGAAGTGAGCTCTCCAATTCTCCAAAAGTTCGAAAAATTTCTCCTCTCTTCTCACTTTAATAACGAGGTATGCCATGACCCTGAAGTGCTTAGCGGTCACAGGTCTTAGGTTGTTTATTTATTTACTCCCTTGTTTGTTTACTTATTCCCGGGCGTGAGCAAAGCCCACCTGTCTTATGTTGTTTAGCATGTTTAGTACGATCTCATGGCATTAAAGCGTGGCTATCACTTGTCATAAGTTGCTATAGCTGAATGTAAAATGTAGCCTCTATATGTGTTCATCTCAATAATGTTACTTTTTCCATATTCGATCAAGGTTCGGAGTGCTCAACATGCTTTCACAACAAGGCACTTCACGTAATACGCACACCTCTCACTGAAACCAAGATCCGTGTTGCTGCTCACTGCAGAATTTTTCTAAGGATTTTTTCATAGTCATTTCCAAGTGATGCATAATCGTTAGGAAAATCCAGTACTTTGTCCAGTATCTGGAGAGAAGATCAAATGTCATCTGTGCACGACAGCGATATGTATGTATCTGAACTAGGCAAAATTCTTCCTGCAAACGTAATACCTTCATCTGAAATCCTTTCTTATTCTTATTCTAATTGAGTGCATATTCACTAATGGATCCAGAATAGGATGACAGAAATATATTCAGAAGCTATTATACCCATCATTCTGGAAAAGTCATAGATTTCAAACTCGATCGTCAGACTCACAATGTCCAGCGAAATCGTACAGGAATATGCTGGCTACCGCTCTTTTCTGTGCGTAACTTGAGCGTTTTTTGAGCAATCATTCGCTGCTATTACTGTTTATTTTGGTTTGAAAAGTCAATTTTTACTCCTAACACACCTACATTAGTGTGGCAAACGTTCTTCTAATACTACAGCCCACGTAACCAGCTCATAATTGCACAATCGTCGATGGCGCTTCTCATCACTCTCTGTGTCTGTGTGTATTGCACTTACTACGTACGTATGTCCGATATCCAGATGGAGTTGATAACGAAGAAGGAACGAAATTCACAAAACACAACTGCGCGAACATGTTGGATCTTCCTTGTCGCATCGCTCAAAAGTTGAAGAAAGTGTTTGCCTCCCCGGTAACTTGTAAAAATTCTTTGAAAATGACTGTCCCGAGCTACTGCATTTATTTAATAGGTACACACTTGACAAGAGTAATTATATGGTTTAGAAATAAGTTTGTGTGAGAGTGTGCACATTTGCGTATGGCAGCTCCTCTGGATATATCCAGATTTGAGTCAACCTTACATCATTCTTTTTTTTCGTTGTTCAACTCCACTGATGGCGCCAGTTTCTAATGACGTCATGTTTAATGTTTTCCTCTTAATATCTATTCAAGAACTTAGTGGCTAACTTCTGAGTCCGGCTAGGCCCAAAACTTTCTATCCACTGTTCACCACGTTGCGCTGTGCCTTGACGTCTGGAGCAAAGTATTCAGCCCCAGTCTAGAAATAAGAAAGCGGAATCCAGCTCTAATCTAACTCTAACGCCCAATTACTGCTGCCACTGAAAAAATCCAGACGAAACAACGACTGTCAGTCATGGAAATATAGGTGTAGATCCAAAGACCGCGTTTTTACCGAAAACCAGGTCATCCTCATCCACGACAGGGATGCCTCTTTTGCGGAAATCACGAAGAGCTGCCACGACGAGGAAAAAACTGCGAGTGAAAAACGACACCGATCGTTTCTTTTGTGAAACGGGCGCGGCTCTTCTGGCGCGGCACTTATCCACTGCTCCATTAACCAGTAAACATTCCACGAGTTACCTGGAATTTGTCATTCGGTGAGAGCTCCCCCTACTCTGTTGATACTCACTGTGGTTTAAGTTTCTCCTCACTCTTTCAAATTTTAGTTGGATACTGTTAGTGAATTTCAAGTTGATTTCAAAATAAGAACCCCCTCGCCTTTGTTTTTCTCGAAATTTTTGCAGCTTTGTTTTCCAATATGACTTTATACGTACGTATGTATATACGCTATTTGTCCAGAGGAATTCATGGATAGGAACCAGTGGCGGAC
>JARK01000198.1:72097-86739 GCA_000688135.1 Ancylostoma ceylanicum | reverse complement strand
CCGCAGAATCCGGAACAGTAAATGGGGGGCGGGGAGGAGCATCATCACTCTGCTCACTTATTTCTTAGAACGATAAAATACCGAAATGAAGTGTTTCTGAGGGGTGTGGATCATGATGAGGAGTGAAAGGGCTTATACCTCTGTGACTGGGTTAATGAAACGATGGGCCAATCACAGAATCATGGTCCGCCCCACTACGCCTCATCATGACGGATACCCGTTTCTGAGTGTATCCAGGAACACCAGAAGTTGGCTGGGATATCTGAAGCTTTGGATTAACTGGTTGCTAGGAATTCCCTCAAAAGATTTGTCACGCTGTTCAAGTTTAGAGCACCTTCCCCGTGAATCAGATATTTATCCAGACCTTATCTCAGACGACGAGTAAACTGTGAAAACATTCGAGCATTCGAGATCGAAAACTTCCAATTGTTTTTCTTTTGATGGGTATGTGCAGTCTGGTGCAGCAAAGTTCTATTTACCGACACTTCATTTTTTACAATTTTCCTACAACTGCCCTTTGTGATTAAATAATCCGAGTGAGCGCCGGCAGCATGTCATCAGTGAAAGAGTTAAAATCAAGTGAGTTGCCGTCACACTCATAGTGTGTAATATCAATTGCGGTGTAACGCAGTCACGATGCCTCAATCTGCGCAAATCACAATTTCCTCTTGTCACCTAGGCTTTACCTATCGGCTCACCTCATCTAACCTCGTTGTTCTTACTAGTTTGCACAGGTGTTCAATATTTGTTTCCTCTGGAATTCCTTTCGCTCGCCTCTCGCGGCTGCTGTACAACAGTTTCGCAGCGCAATGCAAAACATGCCAATTTTCTGGAGAAGTTCCCGTACAAGGTCGTGGACACTGAGTCATTTTGTCTAGTAATATGTTTGTACGACAACTACGTATTACGACACTCCGACACGCGAATGCCACACTCTTCGACGCTTTACTTAATGTCTTACTACACTGTACGTAGCATTTTTTGAAGAGTTGTAGTCATTCATAGTAGCTTCCAGCAGTTTCGCTGGCCTTTCTAGCCCTCCGTCTACGAATCCATGCGATTTCGCAAAATTCCGGGGATTATATTTAGGTATTCATGGATTTCTGACTGCTGAAAGCCTATTCCATAGTATTCTGTGCCCTTAGTTTTCAAGATAAACCGTATAGTAATGCTTTTTATTTGAGAATAATTTGCGAACCAATTCGAAAAGTCAAATACGAACTTGGTGCCCAATATTCACTTTTTAGGAAGGGAATAAAGGTGATTATCCATTTCAATTTTTTATTTCTGAATACTTCTGGTGAGTACTTACTTATCATCCCATGAATAATACTCGACATGAAAGAGGTAACCACATTGCCTGCCTTTACTGTAGTAATCCTTGCTGATGTAAATGAAATCTTTTATTGAAGTAGTCCTTGCTAATATAAATGAACTCTTTCCTTTTGTTACAGCCCTTCCATTTATGCTATTCATGGATTCTTTTTCTTCAAGGATGTTTCCGGGATTGCCTGTCTTGTTGTCTCGCTCTCTTTTTCTATGCGTTTCCAACACATTTTTCCATGGATTCCCTTTTCCAAGGGTATTTCCGGAGTTGCCGGTTTTGCTGCCTCACTATCCGGTGTGATGAAAACCAACGAATGTATGAAATTTTTCGCTATAGAATCCAGGATAACGTGCATTGAAGAAGAGATTATGTAAGATATTATTATTATTAAGATATGCATGGAAAATTTCCCAGCTTGATTTTGCCAAAGCTCCTGATTTTTTATCCGGCTATGATCTACAAACAATCTAGAACTTAGCGAAGACAGTGGATAGAAATAATACGAGATAACTACGACTCCAAAGCGTTTTCCTTTTGCAGTTTGAGACTGTTTTATAGGTACAGTAAATGATGTACTTATGTATGTAGGGTATAGCTAATAAAATAGTTAATAAAATTATAATAAAATCGTATGTAGGGGATAGTTAATAAAAAGATAATCCTATAATGAATTATGAATTTGAAGCGAGGTAACTATCCAGTTCAAGCATAAATGAAACATCCCAGAATGCCTAGAATATCTTTGAAAATAGTTTCTTTCATTTTTCACCAATCCACGAATGTGAGTACGATTCCTAGCATTACTATGCGTTCAAGGCGCATCATAATTCACACATATGAGGGAGCAAACGGCACCAACTGTTCCAAATAGGCGTGGATGCGGTTTTGCTAGTCTGGGACCGCTTTCAACGCGGACAATCTTGTGCTGGTTGGTGAATGACGTGGTTGTGCGTCTTGAACTTTCCTCACAGTTTCTCGGGAACTCTTTTTTGTTCCATGATTTCTCTAGTAATGTCTTTTTTCCATCGATCGGAAGAGATCCAAGCTTCTCCTCTCTTCTTTTCCTTCGCCTTCTGAAATAAGCTTCTAAATTATTATATGAATTTCTTTTTTTTTCAATTTGAATGGTCCTATGTCTGTTTGAAACAGTTTGAACAGGTTATTATCAGCCTTCATTTCCGGCCTAACGTTCCGACTCAACGCCGTCTTCAGAGGCCTGAAAGTGTGAGGCACCTGTGAGGCACAAATGAAAATTAAATTCAACCACCGTAAGGTTGTCCAGGTGCCAAGGGCAGAGAGCATGGAGTTTACTTTGGACAGAAAAAAAACGGGTATATGGGATTACTCCAACAATTATGTAGGGATCGACGCAAACAAAATGGAAATACATGAAAAAAGTCCTCACAGGCCTTCTCTTCCTCCCTCCAGGACTGTGCTTCTCTCATTTAATCTTTCCCTTTCTCTCTCCCTCCTTCTCTCTCTCAAGGTTCACCACCTGTAATTCCAACAAAATCGAAATAAGGTGTTTGAGGTTGAGGTTTCAACTACATTTTCTAGGTAAATATTCATCCATTTTCTACGCCTAGAGGCGTGTCAGAACTCTAACAGCAAATACATAGTAACGAGAACAGTGAAACAGTAGCCCAGAAAAAAAAGGGATTCTCAAATTGAAAATAAAAAAAGAAAAAAAAACAATAAAATAGGCACAGCGGAACCAGGCAGCTGTAGTGAAGGCTTGTGCTATTTGCTCCTAAATATGCGGATCCGTGGTTCCAATTTACTGGATTAAAGCAGCAGAACGAAGTCTACCGATAAGTCAATGGAGCCCTGGGCAACTTCCTTTTCCAGCAGAATATAGCTTGACCGTCTTTGAACGGTATAACTTGTGAAGCCAGAGGACTTGAATACTTTCCGGTTGCTAAGCTTTGTTTGCGCTAACGCCAACGGTATGCCTTCATTTGTCAATTTTGGAGTTTTTTCTTCCTGAATTATCCTGTTTGTTCACTATGCAAAGGCTAAAATAAAAATTCATGAAAATTCAAGCACCTTCGCTATCACAAATTCAGGTGTTCTAATCTCAACTCCTTTTCACTCCTACTTACTAAGACTTGCAAAGTAAACCAACGTTTACCGGATAACTAATGATGTTATGCGTGTGCCTGAACGACTACATGTACCAACAGCCACGTTACAGCAAAGATGTACGCTTTTTTGAACCTTGATCCGTTCTCTGGTGGCGAATCGGCGAGAGCTGCATGCTTAGCTTGTATTATTTGTTACTTCCTGCATAACTGTTGGATTATTTCTCTTTGTGTAGATTTGTGCATCCTTGAACGGCTCCTGGATTAGTGCTGCAGGTCTTTAGTCGACCTTGCATAAGAGACAAAATTTGGCAAATTTGAAAGCAGTCCACAATTCTTCCATAATGAAACGGGTAAAAGAAGCTCGGCAATATTACCCAAGGAGGCTTTTGGTCAGATACATATATCCGTTCATTCCTTGAATTGTCTCTACCATCTTTTCCCGCCTGCTCTTCTGAATCTGGGTGAAGTAGCCTTGCGAACATTCTCTGCATAGCCCGATGTTCTGGAGACCAATGCCCCCATTTGGGGTCACCTCAAGATCCTTTTCCACTCCAGAACTTTCCCCGTGCTAGGACACACTTCTCACTTTCTTTCAACTGACGGATTTCCTGTTTATGCCAGAGATTCCAGACAGTTTTCCCGAGTTCTTCGTACCTCTTCCAGAACAACAAGAACAACGCCAACTGGCTGAGGCACTCAGCACTTGTTCAGGCTTGTCTCACCTAGCTGTCCTGGACAGTTGCGCAAACAGCTAATTGTTCAATTTTTTAAACGATTGTTCAAACAACGTCCGAGACCGCATGAAGTGTTCCGTCGTGCTCACCTCGAGCACCTGAACCTGTCGCGCCGTTGGCGAATTTGTCGTCGTTGTCGTTCCGCTTGTCCCTCTCACCTTTTTCGTTCTGGATCCACTTGGGTCAGGATCCGCAAAGGAGGAGATTCGCTCGAAGTTGTCTTATCATTCTTTCCTGAGTGTAATGGCGAGACTCTTATCCCAACAACACTATGAACGATGTTCTACCGAGTAGACTGGAGGTTGTCAGGAAAAATCGATCCCTTGGCATTTGCCCTGGATCACAGATGCGGTCGCAAAGACACTTTTTACCGTTGCTCCAGCTATTAGTCAAGCAAATCTGTTGCAAAGCTCGCCTTATGTCTTGGTAACTGATTGTCATCCGTGGATTCGCACAGATTCAAAGAATTAGGAGGTTCATGTGAGAGGGTAGATGAGCTAAACGGGAAACGCGATTGCTACTACACGACCCCTTGATGTTATCGTTCGTCGTTTTCACCACCACCAATAGATTTCGCATAAAGATTGCATTGTTCCTCCTGGAATGCATAAGCTGGATTCAGCTGCTTAGGCAGCTTCTGCATGGTCTTGTGTCTCAGGACGGTCTGTTGTCATTATTCCAGGACTTATTACTTGTTTCATTGCCTTTGGTAATATAAGACTTTTCTAAGGTAAACCAGTTCTTGGTAAAGTCGGATTGGAGTGGATGTTAAAAAGATTTTTTTCATCCTGGAGAAATTCAACGTGCCCATTTCAAAACGGGTGCAAGCCAGATGATTTTGCACAGGCATTTCCTGGATAAATTTTGGATAAAACCCGTGTGGATTGCTATCTTGACCAAATTTTTCTTGTTGTTTCTCATGTTTCCAGCCTTATTTGCATTTCTGGAGTGGAAGAGCTGACACTTTTCTGTTCATAATTCATTTGCTCCAGAAGAAAAAGAATATCATGCCCATCACAAAATTCCTGGATTTCCGGCTGAACTTCTCGTGAATCGAGTATTTTCAAAGAGACGGCCTGAACTTTGGGTGAATCTTGATTGAATTTGGCTGCGTCCGATCAAATTCCTAGCATGTAGACCGCAGAATCCGGAACAGTAAATCCCACTCCTGCAATATTGCTCACTGTTTTTCCTGAACTTTTGGGTAGAAACTCCCAGCGTTGAACTGCCAGTGAGATACTTCTGGATTGCGAAAAGTTCAATGAAATTCACAGACCTTATGAATCATTGAGATTACCCAGGGTAAACCTGATTCCTACAATACATCCAGGCCCAATAATTGAAGCTAGAGCGAGACTCTAATGGAGAACTAGATTCCACCTCACTGTCAATTCACTCCAGGAATTTCCGGATTTTACCTATAACCTTTATCTCTTCTTCTCCGTCCCTAAATTCACAGAGTGTTAACAGCTGTTCTGAGTTCTTGCCGTTCACCAGCACCTTTTCTCACGAAACCTTGAACTTCCAATGACTATCATGTTCTTGAGCAAGTTTCTCCAGGATCAAGCTCAAGCCAGAGGAGATTTCCATGTTTTCCTCGCCGTTTTTCCAATTTCTCACCGACCTCATGCCATTACTTTATGATTGCACTGCATACATCTCAGCACAACTGTCCTGCCACCAGCGAATGTGATCAATCTCGTGCGTCATAATGTCCTCGGAAAGACGGAGAATTGAGCTGGGAATATTCAAAACAAGGTGATCCCTCACTTCCTGGACATTGAGACTCATTACATGATGTGTTTTGAGTTCAGTTAATTTTAGAAAGCCAATCAAAGAAGATGCAGATGCCGATAAAGCGGAAAAGAAACCGTCGGATAAAGAAGAGAACACGGATACGACTACAGCGAACAAGGGGTGAGTATCCTGGTGCGTTATCCAACATCTTGCTCAAGCATGCGGAAAAAATGTGCTCAGCAGGTTTCGCCATAACTTTCTTGCAATGTCGTAGCGAGACGCAATTCGTCGTTGAACCATCTGGCGCGAGAAATCCGAAAATCCTCCTCAGTGCCGGTTTTTATCGTCCTCAAGGCATACATACGCCTTGTCCTCGCTCGTATTCCACACGCTCAATCCGAATTCACATCATGAGCTCTCCTGACAGGCAGACTCGGCTACCCTGGAGTACAGGGTACATCCGACAGACGCTGTTCTTGTATTCGAAGTGAGCATTTTCTTATGTGATATCTATCAACTAATATAGTTTCTACTTACTATAGGAGGACATTTGCAACATTGTATCATTGCGAGTATCCAAAATCCTCTTTATCCAAGGCTTCTAGAGTGTTTTCCATTCTAATGAGATCAATGGTCCGTTTTTTTTTTTTTGGTTTCTTAATCACAAGATGTGTCGTGTGTACCAGAATTGATTATGTTATAACAAATATCCACTTTAATCGTGACCAATATTGAACCTACATAGTATATGTACTTCTACTAGTTATTTTCCAGTCCAAATCCCGACCCATCTGGACTAGTGTGTTAATCGAATAATGTATTAGGTACATTTGGTATTCGAATATTCGATTTACAGTAAGTCTACAAATTGAGGTATTCTAGGAAACCGACAGCCCTACACGTTTACATGAACAAAAATAAAGGTCGTGAAACTCTCTTTTTTTCTAGAATGTTCGATTTTTCGGATGGTTCTTTGGACTGTTATTCAAATTAATTGAATTTATCCGATTTTTATTCGATCAACACTCTATTCTGGAATGAGACACAAGTTTCTCCATAGCCCATAAAGACCAAGCGCTTGTCCTACGAAAATGTTTTGCTAGCGAAAAAAATGAATGGAATTTCCGCTACTTTTTTCACTTTTTGTTCACATTCTATCCTATTTGCACAGCCTTTGCGTATTGCACATTCGACAAATTTCAGAATTTGTATTTTTATTGTATTTTTGTGAATGCCTTGAGAATCTCAGAGTTAAAATTGACCTGGTTCGCTAAGGACCATGTAGTTACGCAAACGGATTGTTCTTGAAAAATCTCAGCGATTCTATTGAATGGATAACTTGGACAAGAGCATGTATTTTGCCAGAACTGTCGACAAAATTGAGAAAAAACAAATGCATATTGTATAAATAAAATAATGAATGTGGAATCAATGAAATTCTTGGATTCACAATATCGAATCGACTTCCACGATGGTCCCACTCATCGTGAAAATCAATCTATGATATTCATCTTCTCAGCGTTGATAATACATATTACCCAAGGGTGAGACATTTGTAATGAATAATAACATGTTATGTAACTGGTTCCAGAATCAAAAGCAGTAATCAGCCCCTAATAGCCCCTAATTGATTTGCTGCCTTGATTTCAGGACTCATATTGAAATTTTCAGGATTTGCCAGACCATCCTTATCACGAAGGTTAAAACAAAATCTCATGAGAGGCCTATATGCCTAAATTCAAGGCCTATCAATGCCTGAAAGATTTCTGAAGTTAGAGTAGATGACTAATATAGGAATACCGCAGCATTTCACAAAGTAACTTACAGCAAATCGAAAGCAGTAAGTAGGAAGAAGTGCTGTTTGGTTGTCGTTTATTTACCACTTGGATAAACGGTGTAACATACTTCTAGTCAAAAAGAATTAAGAAATACCTAATTGGCAAAAATGTAATATAATTTCATGCATAAAAGTTTCTCAGCATGGATAAAGGTTTCTCAGGATGTCTGTCTGGAAAATTCGCCCAGCACACCGCTGTTTTTCTGGACAAATATCTAGGCGAGACCAGCACTGAATGACTAAATTAACTCCCAACCTCACGTTAAACTCCTGTTTTTATTTTACTTTTTACTCCTTTTACTAAAGCTCAAATTATCCAGCATGATCGTCGATCCAAGTGCAAAAATAAGCGAGGAACACTTGTACATATGTACTAGGCGCGGCATTTGTCTCAAAACGCGGACCTCTTCGTTTGAAAGTGATATTCCTCAACACATGACAATGCATGCTTACCAATAACATGCGGGGCGATTTCTCTCTCTCGAACGTCACTCATTCGCAGTTTCTTCCCATGTGACTGCGGACAACTGACACTTCTTCACCTGGATGATGCCCTCTTTCAGAAGGTCGTCTAAATCTCCTGATCTCAAGAAACAGAGTCTATTCATGAGGAAGAAGAAGTCGAACGAATGCTTCGCCGAGACACGAGTTGACAGGAAAATGATGTACGTTCACCTCTACTTCTTTACTAATTACTACTTTTCCAAGAATTTATGCACTTCCCATTTATGGATCCTTCCAATTCTTCTCCCCTACCACCCTTTCCCTCCTTCCTGCTCACTGCAACAGCTCTATTTTTTTAAAACCTTCCTGGATTTATTACTCGTTGGGCTGTTCATACACCATCACTGCCGCAACCATCCACATTACTTACTCTAAACCCCTAATTTTTCCTATCAGCTTAACCCTGAGAGTGCTTACCCTCTTCATCGGCATCTTCTCTTGAAAAGCTCCGTGCAAAGCACTTTTGAGCAGCTTTTTCCTGGCATCCCAAACGTTCTGTGATTCTGCTGGATCACTGCAATCTGCTCAGAGCAGAATGGCTTTGCAAGATTCACGCAAATTTGCACTTTTTTGCAAAGAAGCATTTCTTATTCTCTCAGGACATCATGCAGAGTTGTTCAGGCGCTGCGAGAAGGAAGTCCCGTTAGTTTACTTTGTAATACTATTTAAAACACTTTACAGTGAGCGGTTTGCTTGGTTTTTGGACAACTTGGAGGAGCTACGTATATGTATGTTCCCAGGAGTTGAAAAACTATACTTAGGACCAGATAAAAACCAAATGACATAACAAATTTAATTATTAATTTAGAACCCAATCTAGAAATTATGCATGCTTGAAAAAGTAAAAGCTCTAAATCCCTTCTTCTCATTCTCGAAGAGTTGTACTGTTTCCCCTTTTCGAATTTTTGGATTTGTGTCTGTCTGGTACACTCACTATTCGGTCCTGAACATATTGAAAACTGGTAACTATACATTCACAAAAATACCAATTTTTGTGATTATTAATGCTCAACAACGAGAGTTGTTCATGGATTTCAAAGCAAAGAAATCTTTAGTTTACCGAAATCTTGCAAATTTGAGTTAAGTATGCTTCCAGAGTTCTTGAGGTTAAGATTCTGCTCGAGAGCTCTGGGGTGAGAAGTGAGGATCCGTTCGATACCTTTTGTGAAATAAAATTCAGCCAAACTTTTTTTCTTGTAACAGCAGCTGTAGGATAAATATTAAACTATCAAGTTTAAAATCTAGACGAAAAGTGTAGAAATCTTCTGCCAAAGCAATAACAGCGTGACAGAGCGAATTTCACCTAAAATGGTCGATTTTTTACTAGCACGGATTGTCTCGATCTATGGATTATGATGTATATAATGTAGTACAATATTCATGTGTAGAAAAATAAAAACTCATGGATTTCCCAGACTCACCCCTTTTTTCACTATGTACACTTCAAAGGAAGTTTCCTTTCATTTTGATATGACTCAGCGCCAGACCCACTTGAGAAAATGTTTTCGATCCGTTCATCATCTCGAAGGAATCACTCGCGCATCCTTCTTGAGGTGACCGTGGAAAAAACCTATGGACATTTTAAGGTCACTTCCTGGGACATGGGAGAGAACCTTATCCGGGGGCAACATGAGTGATTGATTGCATTTGTGATTCCACTGGATATTTCGTTACATATCTCTTCAAAATCGGCATGGAGATTTTGGCACATTTATGGAGCTATGCGTTTTTTAAAATATTTTTTTAAAATTTACTTACTATGGGGTGAAGAAAGGTGAAATGCCAACTGCTTTAAATGAATTCGAAAAAATGACAAAATTAGATTTAGAAAAAGGCAATTGAGAATGTATGAACAACGAGCCACATGGAGTTTAACTACTATTTTGATTCTACTTTTACTGTAGTATTTTGATTTTCTACATGAGACTTCACAATTTTGTACTGAGAAATGTCAGACAAAATTATGTTTTACAGGAAATCTGTGCCGTAAAAGGTATCCATATCCTTCTCTTCCAGAACACTTTTGCAAGGACAGTGAACACCTAAGAATATTTAAGCATCTGCCTCCTATCCTTCTACGTATTTCTGTCACAGATGAGCCTCCTAGAACAGGTCCTAGGAAGGTCCGAGATTTTTACAACATTCATTCCACCAAGGGAAGGGATAGAAGAGACGTGAGGAAGATTGCTTTAGGTTTGAAACACAATATGTCATAGATAACGATGCTTTCCGAGAAAGGTGTTATAAAATCCTTATTACGATGCCTGAAAGTTTTCAAGCGGGACACCTGAATAACCCTGTTCTCTGCCTGGTGCTCTTTTCGGCCAAAAAAATTGTCCAAATTTTATGCTGTCCCAAAAATAATGGCTACAAACTAGTAATGGAAATTTGAAAGCACATAACCTCACCAATTTATGAGCTGGAGATACAATTTCTAGGACACATATTATGAGTCGAGACCTTCGCTATTTTAGTTCTGGAACCATTTCGTCAACTTCGCTTTTTCTTGGTTTTCGAAGCCGGTTTTTCGGTTTCAGGGCAGGCAATGTATCGGCTGACACCCACAATTTCTGTTCAGTTGCCCGAGTTAGAAGCCATTTTCAGGAAATCGATGGTTTCATGGATCTATCCAGTGTCCGTATTTATGGATGTTGTCGGGAAGGTTTTAGGATTCCCGTTGATCCAGAGTGGAAGAGTTTTCGCAGCAAAATTTCATTTCATTACTGGCTACAACTACTTACTTTTACAAGATTCACCTATTTTACCAGGAGAACTCGTCCACTTTGGGATTACGGGTAGACCAGAACGTTTCCGGGAATGTTCGTGAATACAGGCACAGGTGGCACAGCAAATACCCTTCGAATTCTCCGTGTGATTAGCAGTAGAGCTCCTTTGCAATTTTATTTTTATCCTTTGTCAACATAAAACACTGGAATAGAAACTTCAGGATTTTTGCAGGCAGTCTTATATTTTCTTTCAATTTTAGAAGTATCAAACACTTCGTCTATCAATAAGTTTGCCATAAATTGCTCTTCCAGATATTTGCTGTGGAATGCTCGGGAGGAAACGTTCAGCAAAACATTCATTGAAATGGAGAAAATTGAGTTCGCTTTTCCAATTTACCAACCTGATACAAAATCAATCAAATGGGTAATCTGTTAGGGAAAATAAAATCTGCACAGTTACTGGTTTTCTCTCCTGTGAATAGAGCCTGTTCTCCTTGTTCTCCATCGCTGCAAAATGATGTGTTTCTCGCAACTTCTAAACCGTTAATCTTTTTTCGTGGACATCAGCAAATTTGATTTACTTTCTACACGGTGCAATTGATTAAAATCCTGAGAAACGAGTTCTTTACAATTATGTAGGTATTTGACACTACAAGTGAGTACATTGGTGCCAGCACGTCCTGTTTCTTTAGATTCTGCTCAATTTTCTTCAGCACACAAAGAGGTGAGAGTCTGCTTTCAACATTATGTTCAGTTTGAAGGCAAGCCTTGTTCCACAAATTTTATAAAAAAAAGCAACAAGTTACTACATTCTGGAGTCTAAATGCAATCATGGCTTTCTATTTGCTGTACGGGGTCTGTTATACTATGTACGATCAAATCCACAACTGTGGACACGTTCATTCTCCCAAACTCCAGCAACTCGCCCTCCTCGTACTACCTCCTTGAATGATCAGTGAAGTTTATGTGAATATTAACAAATCATTCAATCTGAAGCTATTTTTATTTTTGAAAAAGCTCCCTAATGTTTGGAAGAAGAGAAGGAACCCAAAACATTGACAGAAACACTCGTTGTCGTTTAAACGTGCTGAAATTCACTTGCTTGCGATACAAATTCAAAGACTGAAGGGCTGAATACTGTTACATTTTTGTTAGTTGGTTTGGTGCACATCCAGAAGCTAAAAATATGGACTGTGGAGCGTTTTACCTGAAGTGGGCGGTGCGACTGAACTCTGCAAATGGTCAATCTGTCCAATCAGCCAACCACATTGCCCGTCCGCGTCGCCCACTCCAGGTATAACGCTCTACATACGGAATACGACGTCGGTTCGAGTAGTGCATTGTTTCTGCATCTACACCTATGTAAATTGATTTCCAAGCAAATTTTGAGGGGCGGTCAAGATATACGCCGCAACGCGACCGCGCCGCACGCGTGCGCTTCTTAAATCCAGGTTGCTTCTTCCACTTTGACGCATAGAGTGGCATCGGTGGCTACCTCCTTACAGTTTGACGGCTCAACTACCGTTTATCTGTCCCAGCCGAGCCCAAAAAACTTGTCCATTCCTCTTCCGCGGTTCTCCTACCTTTGAATGCTGCAACAGCGACGCGCGCATGAATCGACCAATCACAGCGCAGCAGCGTACCTCTTTCACGCAGCCGCAAATTTTCGAGTTTTCTCCTCCCCTATACCTCGTACGAACTCAAACCTAATAGGAGGCTCTTTGAGGGCAAAATTGAGGTCTTGCTCGGCACGTGAGGATCTCATATTTTTCTGGTTACTTTTTCTATCATTTTTTGTCGATTTCTGGAACGGTGAAAATTTCCAGAAACACCTGCGATTTCTGCTCGAATGTAGGCTGTTTCTTTTGAAAATTTCTCCACCTGAGTATCAAAGCCGATTCTTCAGGCAAAGTCTTTCAAGTTTTCGTGGTTATTCATGGGTGACAGTTTACCCAAAGCTTTTTCGACCAAGATTTACCCCCTTGTACGTGGTTAACATATAAATTTTTCACATTGTCGGTTATTAACTGCTCTGATAATTTCTCTACTAATAAAGCAAAAATTTCTACATGCACCTGCTTAATTAGTCTCCTTATTTTTACCTACCTCTCGGGATCACCACCCTATGGTTTCAGTGCACTATCCCAAAATCCCAGATCCATCCAGGAATGCATTTTGCTAATTTTATCCTCCACAAATTGTGTTTGACGAGGGTGCACTCAGCGTAGTACATTGTGTGGGTTCTTGAGTGTCCGATAGGCTTTGAGTGCATTTAAATCAGCTCAGAGAAAAAAAAAACTGAGCAGTTCCGCGGAAATGCGACCCAAAGTTGGTGGACTGTCCCTAGAGCTAATGGCAGCTAATTGACCGAACAGGAAGAAACCGAAAGAAAGAGGCGAAAAATGCTTCCGGAGTATGGTTCCGAAGTTTTCCGGATATGGTTAGCTTAGTGATTGGGAGGATTGGTGGACAGGAATGTGTGAAATGTCTTTTGAGGGGTACATTGTTTGAGCTTGCTTCGTAGCTATCTATTATGGTACATTGTTTGAGCTTGCTTCGTAGCTATCTATTATATTTTCCGGAATAGCTACGGATTCTGGATTTCATGGGATTATCAGGTTTCAGCATCCTGCGAAAGACCTCATGACCGAATATAGCCGAACAATTTTGTCTACATCAAGCACTGGTTACAGCCAATTCGGGTAATTATAAATTACACAATTGATATCATGCGACGCAGTCGTTTCCAATCGATACTGAATTAACACTACAGAACCGCACTGCTCATCCCACTTCTTGAAATGCATTAAATTTATTATTTTCCGAATCTACAGTATGTTAGCACTCTTAGCAGCATTAGCGGATCTGTGACAAGTTCTGGATGTCAGTCTTTTTCACACTTTTTCGCAAAGGCTCTGCTAGGTGTCAGCTTTCTTTTGCAAAAAAAAGGTGAACCAAGTACTCACGGATTACTATGTACACATTATTACGTAATAAATAAGCCATATTTTAGGTTGGTCCAAAAGTCTTGCCCCAAATTTTACACTTTTCCAAGCAGTCACAGCAGTACTGTTCATAGGTGGAACCTTGAAAAGTAATAGGACGTTCTACCACACTCTATTGCCAAAAAAATTTCAATTCAAGACCAAGAAATTCTGGATAAGAAAATAAATGCTGTACAAGACTTGTAGATCAACTTTATACAAAATTATATCACTAATAGAGAAGATACGCGTGGCTGGGAAAGGGGTAGTTTTGTAGGGTGGTAAGAATTTGTATGTGCAGGGTAGGGCTTTTTGACGAGTGAGTGGGTTGGAGAGAGTAATTACTACTAGTTATACGATTCGCGGCTTGCAAACAAAGGGTAAACTAAACTTTAGAGTCTAAGAATCTCTGGAATGCAGTCAATAAATTTCATTGCTCACTCAATGACTTTGCAGAGCGTAAGACAAAGAGGTAATAAGTGCTGGACGACTGCAGTTCAGGGTTAATTTGATTTCCAGCGATTCGCGCGCGAAGGCGAACAGGTGAAGTTAGCTCCGGAAGTGGAAACACTGCCTGTCTCTAATATGATTTGAGCGTTTTTCGGCGCTTAGGGTCTTCGCTACCCTTTCCGACAACATTTTCCCAAGGCTTCCCCGGATTATATTTACATTTGAGTGCAGCATTTCAAGTGCTGCATTTGCCATCTAT
>JARK01000198.1:33046-69321 GCA_000688135.1 Ancylostoma ceylanicum | reverse complement strand
AATTGTATCTCGTTCCTTCCTGGCTTATGCACGCCTTTTGCTGGACGAAATCGCGTTAGCAAATCGTACGCGTGTTTCTTGCGCACGGATTGACCTGATTCGATTCGGATGAAAAAGACACCGGAATGTCGTTGGGTCGTCATGTGAGTTCATGTTATTGCTAGTTTCTGCCAGATATCCTGAGTGCATTGCCGCGTGTCTGAATTCCTGCGCGCATACACGACACATTATGCGGCTGGATTCTTCCTGAATCGCGTCCGATGCCGGAATGTTCGCATGTATGAGGAGCTCCACGTGAGATTCTTTGCATTGCAGATTATTATATTCTCCTTTTACCAAGGAATTGCAAGTGCTGTGAGCAACGTGCTTCTCGTTCCTAGTTCAAGCTATATTTTCCTGAAATTCCTGGGAAGGGAAACATCCATTTCTAAAACTATACCTCTATATTGTGAGCGCTCAAGAAGTTCGAATGAATGGAAATTCGAAACAAATCGATGAATTGCCCAGAAAAGGCAGTTCCATAGCAATTTACGTATGCACTTTTCTCCAGAGTGGGGTTTTTACTTGATGCTTTGTGTTTGCAGAGGATGTTTTACTAGATTGTTCTCTATTAGCTGTGCACGTGCCTCTGGTAAACTATAAAAGTAGAGAATAGTAATGACGTTCCTTGCAATCTTCCTCCAGAAACTTTCCAATGTGGTTCTCATAGAGGACTGAAAGGGTTGTGTCCTCTGGATCTCTCGCAGAATTGGTAAAATTTCGATGATCGCTTGTTTCACCAGCTCCTGGATTTTCCGGGATTTGTATATTTGCTTATTTTTCCATCTGTTGGAATTTTCGGGATTTGTAGTTTTGCTTATTTTGCCATCTCGAATTTTGCGGATTTGTAACTACCCTGGCTTCAACACTCACTTTATCCAGCATTTCCCATTGTTAGAAAAGAACTTTAAAATTGTACGTGCTGTTGAGCGCATTTTCTTCATCTGCACATTCCGGAAGTTTTCTGGATGTCCTTCCGGATGTCCTTTTTCCGTCGTGTAGAAACAAGCAATGAAATAGAAATTCCCAAAATCTAATCACATCTGTAATTCGCTTCCCTCTACAAGGCTCTACCATCCTGATGTCTTCAATTTCCCTCAATGTCCGCCTCGCTTCAGCCAGTAAGCACGTTAGAGTCATGTTTCCCAGCGGGTAAATCACGTTGCCAGCCTTTGTCCGTTTGTTGCCTCCAAAAGGGCAGGCATTCCTCAGACCCCGTCCGGATACGTCCACAAAACTTCCTCCCAGTGCCTTTGTGCGTGGCCAGCTCCCGTGTTAGACCTCGCGATGGGGCATTTCACGGCCGAGTCATTCGATCATTCTTACTCGTATGCTGGAAACCAGTTCACACCAGCACCACTGCAGGGTGGGAACGTGCTGAGCGCCGGCGCTAAATCTGGCTTGTCCTTTTGATAGCTGCGCAATGGCATTGATCGACTGCATATCCACTCTTTTACTCGTTGATCACTTCATAGGCCCTCATGCGGGCCTATGGCCGGCCGGACGACTTCGACTAGCCGGCTGCCATCGTCTGATGGCGATTGAATGAGCACGCGTCCAGCGAATGTGACCACGATCATGTTCTGTCGTTTCAGTTCAAGGGAGGCTGCCCAGAAGACGATCCTGCTCGATAGTGCTCCACCGCACGTTCTGCTGGAAAAAGTCTCGCTATCGCTGCAAGCGCCCGGAAAAGTGGAGGTGAGCCCCAGCCGAGAAGTAGCACTTGGCAGCTGCAGGGCTGCGTTTTCGTTGACTTTATGCACTACACACTTCTGTGATTTGTTTAATTTCGTGCCGCACGCACAACTTCACAAATCCCGTGCACGTTTGCGTGTAAACTGGTCAGTTTATATGCTATCCTTGCCCCCGCACTACAATCCACTCTATAAACGAACTGATCGCTCTGGTACTTGTGCCCAAGCAAAACCAGCTCTTTACGAAGCTTTACAGAGCTTCTGCAGATAGGATCCTGCCTCCTGCTGGCATATCCATGACCAGGTGGTCTTCCCTTGAATTGTTTGCTATAATATGAGGCTTTGTTCTCATGTCTTCCTTGAATGTTTATATGGCTAGGCGCACTCCCATGAAGTTGCATTTAGAGCACAACACTAAACTAACGATCAGTTTATTTCCAAGGATACCGGTAAAGTTTATGGATTTATGCTTCAATTATTTCGTGCACATGACATGGATTATCCATATAAACTAAAATCGAATTCTCCTGTTTCCCATGTAAACAAATTCAATCCAACCCAGGTTTTTCCTAGCGTACGTTTCGCTCGTTTCAGCGACGTAGAAATAGGCCAGGAGAAGTGCTGGCTGCATCCAGACAGCTCAGGATAGCTTCACTTTACTCCTAGGATGTACCTCCCCCCCCCTCCAACTTCTAAGAAATTTCTACTATTTACGGCCCTCCAAATACTTAATCATTAGTTAGTGGTTCAGAAGTCAAAATTCTAGGATTTCTTGGATATGCACAGGTGTTTTTGCCACTCCCATCCATTATATCTGTCACCAGATGACTAGGGAAACATTCTGAATAATGCACGTGCGCGCGGATTTACTCCAAAAACTCCATTTTCAGATTGAATCCTCATTTTTGCCGGTAGAATCCATACCCACAAGCTTCCCTCTCGGGAAGTTTGAGCAATTCTTTGTATCCTTTTGACCTCTGCGCATGGTTTCCTGGAAAATTTCCTAGTAAAATTATTTTCGCACCTGTCAAGGAAGTTTTTGAAATCAGTAGTGTGTCAAAAAAATGAGTTCTAAATGTAACAATAAGTAATTGTGGAAAGTATATGCCTTATATGTACCTTAATCTGAAAAATTCTCTTGGTGAATTAATTTTCGCACCTATCATGAAAGTTTCTGAAAGTAGTAGTGTGTTGAAAATTGTGTTCCAAATACCGTACAGTATAATGGTAACAATAAGTAATTGTTAAAAGTTATACCTTATGCCTTTAGGTACCTTATAGGGCCAAAATTTGTACGTATTAGTATTTCAAAAAAAACTGCAGTACGAGGGTTGAGCTCGGAAACGTGGATCTACGTTGGAATCTTACTCGCTAAAAATCCAGGATTCCCTCAGAATTACCCCGCTTGTCCCAAGTACTCGCTTATGCGAGCTGTCTTTCAAATGCCGAGCAAAAGTTCAAGTGCTCAATTGCGAGTGTTTCTTATCTGATAGCTGCCCTGCTCATAAATGTCTCCCCGGGGGATGCGCAACACTTGTGTGACGTCTTCCAGAGCAGAGCAATCACTGCGCTCGTCCGCGCGTTATAAGCTGGATGACTTTTGCACTCCGGTCGTTCCTGATTTGTCCATCCGTCCGCGCGTACCGAACATTCCTCGGCCGGCGGTCCGCGGGGGCTTGCCCGGCGACCACTTTTTTCGAGAGATTTTCGCCACTGCCGCCCGCGCATTCACCTAAAGGAGCGTCCGATGCGTTTTTGCGTGCGACCGACGTCTGTTTTGCCGCATCGGATTTTCCTCACTTTTTGATTTCGTTTTGACCACTTCCGATCTTGAGCTGATCCTTGGAGTTCTTCCGAAGTTCGCAGCTTTTCATCTGCTTTGGATATATAGCCAAGAATATTTTTTCCAGACTCCGCGACCTCCCTCGGATCTGTCAGACACATCGTCAGCCAACTCGTCGTTCACTTGTGCTCAACTTGTGAGTAAAGCATGGACTACTTAGGTTTCTGCCAAGAAAAAAAAAGCAGTAAAGACTTTGCTTCCAGGTTGAACAGAAACTCCAGGAGATCACCCAAGAAGCCGAAAATCTCGCTGCTGCTGCGATTAAAAACTTATCGGCTGACGAACAAACACCGCAGGTGAACCAGGTTAATGAGCTGATTCCTTGGCTGATACCTACATTGTTATGATAATTTCTCTTCAGACGACCGTCTCAGAAGTCAGCTCGACGATAGCTGAATCAGAAGGCTATCGAACACCTGAGCAGTCGCTGCGAATCGAGATCACCTCACCGGTACTCAAGGCCAGCCAGTCGTTCTCACGACCACATCATCTGGGAAGTATCGAGTCCCAGCGTAATCTGCCACAACCGCAAAGGGTTACCGATTTAAAGTCGATTGCCGAGGCCACCCAGAGACTTTTTGACGAAGCGAAAGGCATGTCCAGGGCGCCACCGTTGAATCCGGAAAAGAATCGGGAAAGCCTGGCTGATCGTCTTAGTAAAGGTTAGCACTTTTGGTTATTTCACCATGGATTTAGCCCATTTTTGCGGTTAAGGGATCCACGAGCTCACTCAAGGATCCAGTGATCGCCTGCAACGCTGGAAGACAAAGCTTCAAGCTGGCGGTCATGGAAGGAGGCAAAAGGATCAAAGTGAGCCGCCGCCGATGAGGAGGTTTGCATTTGCAGCGTTTAAACTACAGTATTTTTCAAGAAATCCTGGATTATGCTGGACTCACTACACAATGTTTTTCCACAAAAATGTTGTTTCTATTTCCTGCTGCATTACACTTTGCAAAAGAGCACTCAGTTTATACTTACATATTCGTGATTCTCTCTCTCTCTCGTAGCAGCTGCAATCGTTCAGCTTTCATTTGCAAAAGTGCGACGTCGTTTGCAACGAGTTCAACTCTTCAAAGCAAATCAGTTGATTACGAGCACGTCAAATGATTGATGGCTAAATCATGGACACTTTCATCCCTGACCATTTGTTCCTCATTTGCTCCTTCACCTGAGGCAACAGCCGCCTCATTTCGACTTTTTACCTGAGCTTAGAAAAGAATCGGCCGCTCCTTTTGCTTCATATATCCACTCCAGGATTACTAGGATATTTTTGGTTCTATAGCAGTTTTTTGCAAGCTTCTAGGATTAAGTGACGATGATGAGAGTAATAGCGATGCTATAAATATCGTTTCTTAGGCCACCAATGCTTGTCGACACGGACCCGCTGTCCGAGTGGAGTGATAGATATCCTCGTCCGCTTCATCCCTCACGATCAGCTTCAAATGCTCTACAGATTAATCACATCAATTCCCTGCACGGTTTCGGGTAAGTTTTTATTCTTTGGTCTTTCCTACCAGTTTTCTCTTTCAACTCTTGCTCCTGCCACACTATTCCTCCCACTTCCTTCATTTTTCATCTGATTCAAGTAGCCGTTAGGACTATCCAGAACTGATCCATGAACTGACCGGATTTCTCTTCTTGCATCTCAGTGGATAATGTGGTGTTCTGAACTTCCGATCACAAGATTTCTGAATATTTTCCAATCTGCGACTGATGCCAAATCATATTTGTCATTTTTGCCACTCCCAGTTTATCGCATTCCGCAGTTTCGTGAACTTCCGACCTCTGGTTTTCATCCAGAATTCTGCCTTTCCTTAATCCCACCACTACTAGGAACTACCATTTCAATCTATCCCAGACAATTGTATCTCCTTGTTCCAGGCTATGATATCAGGATAACACGTTGTCATTTGTAGGTTTTTCATCTTTTTCTTGTAATATGTACGTTCTTTGATCACGCTTTTGTTGGAAACAAACCTCAATTTCTCTCAGTGTCTAACAAAACAGAGATCAGAAAGGAATATTCTCCTGGAAAATTGCCAGTTTCTCAGGAGGAGAATAGCAACATAGAATTAATGTTCATCTGGACAATGTTTGTAGGTTTTCGCTGGAAATATTCAAAGCATCATACACAATATTCTAAAATATTCAAAGCATCATATACGATGTCATTTTCAATGAATATAAATGAGTAAAATTATTTCCTCCTATCCAGAACTTTGCTTCCTAGACATTTGTACTACCGTTTACTTATTTGGAACCACGTATCGTTACCTTTATTCGAATAGACATGGCGTAAAATCCAAGGTTTCGGAAAAGGGAGGAGTAGGTCTGGAAGAGAGACAAGAAGGAGGGAGAGCTTTTTTGTTTTCGATTACTCGAATTTTTGGAGCGATCCTCAATTTTTTAGTCAGGGTAATAAAACTACTTTTTTCATAAAATTCCAAGAAAGATCCATATTCATTTTGCGTTGAATTTGTATTTTTTATTCGTTGCAGAGCTTCTGCAGCTCAAATTCCTAGAACTCTAATTATGGTCTGTTTCCTTTTGCAAAGAATGCCAGGCAGGCCACCCCTGCTGTCGTTGTTTTTCCTCATTAATTAGTAGTAGATCCATGATGTGGGCTAGATCATCCATCATACTCTGGCCTCCTCCTTTTTCATTATCCCTTCGATTATATTCTCGTCTTTTTTCCTCCCTCTCTGCAAGAGACGGGACTCCTTTTCTCTGGAGTTTTTCCTATGCTCTTCTTTTTTTCCACCAAACATCCGAAAGCTTTGCTGGATGAGTTTTGAATGTCAGCTTGCCATACTCATATTTCTAAGCTCCCGCCTTGACGTATCGTCGTCAGCGTTTGAAGACAGGCTGCTTCGATTGTTTTTGGCTTAGACGAAATCCCGACGAACAACACCACACTTTTGGAATTTTCGCAGCTGAATGGCGCTCGGATTCTATGTACTAGTTGTTGAGCAGTCCGTGAGAATGCGATAATTACTCGTACGTTTATTCCACGCGTCCTATTCCTCACTATTTTCCTCCTCATTTCTGTGCGATGCGAGCGAGTCATTGCCCCTCGATCACTCTGTATCCTCGTCCTATTTATTGATACACATGTCAATTATCGTCATTTGCGCGAGAGCCAGGCATTGGATGTCTTCGGTTCGCACCAGATGGTTATTGGATGCTGTTATCATCTCACTTTACTCTCGATCCAGGGTCACTTAGAAAATGACCACAAATCCATGCCATATGCTACGTCGAGGACTGCGCCTGGAGGACAGCCTTTTTTCCGTCTGTCGCGCGGTTTGTGGATTTAGTGTGCATCATGCTGTGCTTGAGGTGTGAGCCATGGCGAAAGGGGTCTAGAGATTTCTGGATTATAGTGTTCTTCCTGGACTCATTCCATAATAGTCATCACCGGCAATACCGTGAGATTGCGTGCCGTAATGTTTATGGCGTTCGACACAAATATATCCGCACCAACATCGGCTGTAAACTGTATCTCGCAATATCGTCGGATCTTTCGTACAACATACTACAAATCATAGGTAATCCCATGATTATAGCCAATCTCCCTTCCAATTCCAATGGGCTATGTGATCCTGAAGGTTCTGGAAGTTTCACTATTCCTCCTAGCGGGCTTCATACTTTGAATTCCATGTGAAATCGTATTTAATACCCTTGCGGAAGGACGACGGTTGTTTAGAAATGTGGAGGAAGCTGTTGAGCAATTTTCAGCGAAAAACTCCGTTCATTGTTGGCGTCCTCAAGGCCGCGATGGTCGTATTTCATCTTCCTCGGTTTTTCTTTGGGCAGAGGGTGGGGAGGGGTGGCAATAGACTGGGCATTTCTCTGCTTTACCCAAGCCTCATTTCCACCCCATGGCAGCAAATCAGCGTGAACTGGAAGAAAGTCAAAAAAAAAACTCTGGAATCCAGGAATCTTTCTGCTCCCCAGGGAGCTGGACTGAGAAATCTCCTGACCTCCTCCAAAAGACCAAGGCGAACATCTCGTGCGAACACATTTTGCAATGTTTGTCCAAAGTCTTTGTTCACCGCGGACCACCCAGTATTGCCATCCATGTCCATAGAAAAATGCCGCCGTTCACGTCGGCGCCTGACCTCGCCATAGCAATCAGTTCGCTTGCCGTTTTTACCTCCTTGACATCTACAAGGGGGAAAAACCCTTTGCACATCTCAACAAGAGATTTCTAGGCGTGATAGTAATGCTACAGTCCGTCCCGTCCGTGCATCCGCCGGAGATTCGCTCGTTCGACGACGGTCAGATCGTAGGCGACTTACTCGCGTTCACTCACTCACCAGTCATGTCATAATGAGATCCTGGACTAATTTGATAATGGAGCAAAAGGCGTGGGAGTTGCGTAACTTGTACGCAGAAATTGCACTAATCCTAACTTCTCTGGATAATCCCCAAACCTTTGCTTTGCTAATTCGCTCAATCAATCCTTTCTTTCTTCTTAATACGATGTTCCAATCACGAGAGAAGGATTTGTAAAAGCCCATCTGATTGCTATTGTCACGCAAATTGACCATCCGGACACTTTGCTCATCCTGATTAACCAGCCCGGTGTTTACTTGTCGTACAATAGCGTCCGTCACCCTCTGGACGCACATGGCAAGTGTCGAGATCAGCGGCAGATGGTAGCATAATCCGTCTCCGTCTCGCCTCCTTTCCATTACCACTTTGCCCTCATCGAGTAGTCACCACGAATGCGCTCTCGGCTTCTTTTGCCTCATCGCGCCGCTTTGTTCTGTTTTTTTACTGTTTTTTGTTCGATTTTATCCGTGATTTCTACAAAAACATTGGCTATACGTCTGTCCATGGCCACAGCTACCAAAATCTTCTTGGAGCATTTTATTTATTTATTTTATTGTATTACATTATCACAATACATAGCGCATGAACATTGCAAAATGAAAAACAGCTCTAGCAAGAAAAAATCAACGTAAGTAGTGCAACAAAAGAAGATCGTATCTGTTTATACATAGCTGCCAATTTGTAGCCAATTTTCTGCAATTTTTTGTGGATTAGGAAAGTTCTGGAATATGCATTTTTCGTCTTATTCAACATGATTGATGTCTTCTGTTTACATTTGGAGGACCTGTCTAAAGAGAAGACAGTGCCTCACGAAAGAAAAAATGTTCTTATCCTGAATTTAGCACAATAAAACGAAAAAGTCTTCGACTCTGCAGGAGCCACAAGATTGCTCAGGATTAAACGTATCATCCATCACTCATCCACGACTTTTCGAGCATTGCTTTTTCTTCCGAGAGAAGGAATCCGTGTTTTTTTTTTTTGAAAAGAATGTTCACTTTCTGAAGTGATAACTATCTCGACTTCGTGGTTAATAAGCGTGACCCAACTTATCCTTAGCTCGCTTATCTTCTTCCAAGGATATATCCATGCGCCACGGAGTTCAAACTGATAATGGAACTTTTGCGGACCTAAAAATAGATGCTAAGAACTCTTTGCTACTATAACTCATTCAAATTATTTTTGGAGAAAAAACACTAAAAGATATTTCGTTTAAAAATTGCAGTTAACTGTTAATTAGCCTTTCATAAAATTTTTTTCACAGGTATTAGGAAAAATTGTTGTTCTACATACGTATCTACCAAAGTGATTTTGTATATTTAATTAGTTAACTAATTATTACCCGAGTATTGGTCAAAATTCAGGCCTTGGTCTTGTCAACTTTCCCACTTGTTTTCGATGCATCTTTCAAAAGTGTCTTCTTGCATGTGCACTATAAGTTAAGTAGTTCACTTGGCGCAGACTAATTACGAGTAAAAACCGGTAACTAACACGAAAATTGTGCGTCTTAGGTGGAAAACACTGGGATGGCAAAAGTTGTCCACTCTTTGTCAACCCTGTTTTCGTGTCTCTGATTTCAAGGAGCTCCTTTTTGGATACTTCCTACAAACATGTTAGTAAAACTGGGAGAATTCCCAAGAGCCAGTGGATTTTCCGCAAATTTTCTTTCCGTAGGGATAATATGTTCTTTGCCAGATAGTTTTAAATGCAAGTCTGTCCTGTTCCGTCTCCATGATGTTATTTCCAACATTTCAATCATTCCTTTCACCTTTCTTGCTCATCAGAACACCACCATCGGAAAGAGAATTGCCAGAGGAGTGGAGAAAAAGAAGGAAATGAAAAAAGTATATGAATTGAAGCAAAGTATGAATTCCAGCAAACTTTCATGTAGACAAAAGGATAAAATGAGTGCCAGTGGAGTAGTACATAGTTCAGTACATCCTCGGTTCATGTCGATTCTGCTCATACTTCTCCATAGTTATAAAGTTTGGGCCAAGTTTACTGGTTAAAATTCCTGTACTTACATTGAATCTTGACTGTTTGCGCTGCTCAGGTCTCACCTCACTTCTTTCCGTTATATATGATCAAAACCTACCTGGGTTATGCTGAACATCACTTCAAGACAGGTTTAATATAAATGCACTATCAGAGCCTAGAAATTCCAGAATGTTGCTCATTGGATCCACAAGCAAACAGGCTTCCGTCTGGCGTTTCCCCGCACCTTTACGAGCGCCGCATCGCCAGACCTCAGTAACATTTTGTCTAACATCTCTACTACAACTTACGACCAGATGCGTCATCGTTACCATCCGCATTCCCTGAAAATTAGGCTAGTAGCGCAACAAAATGTAAACAAAGATGATGTTTTCGTGAAGCCGACGACGAGATTCGAGCGCGATAGCCTTGGGAAGCACGCCTCATTGGTTATGCGAAACCTGTTCGCTTCGCTTTCTGATGATCTCTGCCTTATATTTGAGATGTTTCGTACACTTTGAGGTGTGTTTCCACTCACGGGTCGAGGTCCTTGAGTGTCAGCGACGAAACTTTGGCCTCACTTGCGTAGCAGGTGTGTTTTCAAAAATTTATGAGCCACTTCCCGTCGAACGTACGTACGCTGCTTGTCTGAGAGGCTTCAGTCTCATTCGAAAGATTTGGACCATTTGCACTGGTCCTGGCAACTTCTCATGGAATCCTTCCTCGCTATCCTTGCTGGGCGAGCTACCGAGCGTCGTAATGTGCTAAGTAAGGGGTCATGTTACTCATTAGCCTCTGCAGTTAATCACCCTGGCACGCCTAAGACATTCGACGAGCATCGATAGCAGCTGGTTGCTTTGCCTCTTCCTGGATTATGTCATCCAAACTTTGCGACAGTTATCTTCCTTCATCTCTGTTCCAGATCCTTGTCACTTTTGCATAGTCTCTTCCGTCCTCCCTCGTCCTAGAATGAAATGACTAAGCTTCTTTCTTTTGCTGGTGTACATTTTTCCAGAAAAAGTGTTCATATCTCTTGTAGTGTATTCTCTCACTGCACGGAATTATTACATCACATCCAAGACGGATTTTCCCTGAGATATTTGCGTGCATATCGTCACATCCCCTTCTGTGACCTTGCCGCCGCCGTCGAACCCCGCAATTGACAGACACCAACTCACGATTTATAGCCAGGATGCCTGCTGGCGCATCCTCACCCTCCTCGTCCCTATACCCTCTTCATAATGCTGTTCAATTCTTGTCAGTTGTTCTTGGAAAAAGGTGATGAAGGTGGTAACCAGTTGAAATGGCCTTACACTGAACATGCGGCTTTTTCAGAAAAGACGGCATGGATCATCGCACTTTGAAAACGCGGGAAAATAGTGCAAGTCAGAAGGATCTCTCATTCCATTACCAGCATATGAGCAGTCTACAGAGCATCATGAACACTCTGGATGGTTCGTTGGTTTCTCGGAATTTCTATGAACACTGTGGTTGTTGCCTCTATTTTTGTTTATTGCGCTTATGTGAAAAACCAGTCATAAAAGTCATTCAAAGACATCCTAAAAATATCTTTTCCAACAAACCAGTGCGTCTAACTACAGAATGGGTAAGGTGAACGTTAGATATTGGTCTTCTCATCCATGCAATACATTCATCCCACTCTTGCAATTAATTTGACTTGTTAATTCATCTGTTGCTTCGATTGTTCTAAATAATACTGTTAAATTAACATAAGAACAGATATTTAAGACAGTGGGAATAAAAACTCCTATACTAAGTGACAGAGGAGTTTCCCAATAACATGACTCACCTCCACTGGATTCAGATCCACTGTTCTCGAGGACTCACTGATGCGCGTTGCTCAGTTTTTTTTTTCTTGGAAGACTCCTGTGAATAGTATTCCCTAAAAGAAGTATAATCAGAATCTCCTGATGTACGTAATTTGGACGGAATTTTATGGCAAAATTGACGGGAATTTTGTTAATTTTCTGCATGGAAAGCATTGAACTCTTCGAAATGAACATCTTTATTAGGTAAAAAATCTATCACTTTCCAAGCTTTCAAGGAGTTGGCAACCTTTGCTGAATATATTACAGTTATCCCAACATTTTCCCGTTTCTCCTACACATAGTACATTCTGCTGCTTTTTACAATTTCCATTCGAATTTTCCGTTTTTCTGCAACATTTTTTTCTGTGACAGTGCGGCCAATTCCTTCCAATTTTCCAGCGTGATCCTGAACAAGGTGTATACCTAACACTGGGTTCCTGTACCAGAACGTTCTATCGCATCTCGTTAATCAAAAGATAAAATCAAAGGTCCTTTTTCGAGGCTAGCATCTGAATTCACTACTTTTTTGGTCCTCAAGTGGCTTATGGTTAAAAAACTGTCGGATTCATGGAAGGTTGTGGAAAGGTATCCGAGCTCTCTGAGATGATGGGGTGGATAAATATAGCATAATTTCAAAGCTTCTGCTTTTTTTGTCATTAGCTTGTACGTACAGACCTTGTAATGATCAGGGAAACTATTGCATTGAAATCCTCTGGAAGCCTTCCCTCCTTCATCAAGTCACTTTTCGGTGTTATTCTGAAATATGGACCAGCCAGGAAAATGAGCATGTGGAGGGAATGACTTTGAAGCTTTGCCAGGGATGAGGAACAAGTTATGCACATATATAGCAATCCTGGGGTCCCATGCATCATTGAGGTTAACCACGGTAAGCTTGTTAAAACCCATTAAAACTTCCCATCGTTAGCACGGGCGTCGGCTCGTTTGCTCCGGATAATCTCAATGATGCATCCAGATTCTGTACTGGTAACTTGTGAATTTCCTTGGAAAGGTATGGAGTGCTCCATTCATTTTTTTTGAAGTGAGCGTGTTATCCTGGTAAGCATGGGTGCAGTTCTTTCCAACAATCATTCAGCGGTAACAAGTTGGAATAAAAATAGCAAGATGTAACACATTTCTCCGGGAAAATTTTACCACTCTCAGACAATGAGAAAACTAAGAAATCTGCTTGTAACTTTCATGAATCCCAGTAGTAGTCTACTGCTAGGCTGTCGGCAGTGCAAAGGTTCAAAGCTATGTAGGAAACCACAGAATCAAATCAGCATCCGTAATTATGAGGAAAAATCCAGAAAATTTCAGGCTATACCAAAGGCAATTTCGACAACCCGCCGCCACGAATTCTACCGTTCTCAGGAGTGAAACCAGCGGTACGTGAATCCGTACAGACGTTTAAACTCGTACATCCTCATCATCCATCCTCATTACTGTGACCCTGAATTTAGTGCCGCAATTTACCCGCGCAAATCAACGCGTCTTTCTTTGTTGGATATTGTGTGGGGTGCGCGGCAAAAGAGAGAAAACCCTCACACCGGCACACACCCCGAGCGAGCGGTCAGGTCGCATCGTACTCGGTCGATGCCAAACTCGGCTCTCTGTACGACTCCTTTGTCAAGTTCCGTGGCATCAATTGCACTTGAACCTATGCTTTTTATTCGTGTTGTTTCGTAAATTGTCCTGAACTCGCTTCCAGAGCTTTTTCCGTGGGTCTGTTTGTCACTTGTTGCGCCTAAGTAGCAGTTCTTCTGGAGGGCTCCTTCTAGTAGTTTCAAGAGCTGTACTGGATCAAATAGAGCCTATTCAACGTTGTTTACTTCCCGACACGCCATTGCATGACACTAAATTCCTCCCGTGAAACGCCATGCTGTGCAGGAATTCGCAAAAGCCGTATGTGAATCGATGTGCGTACGATAACGGACGCATCGTATCGCTACATCTACACATTTGAAGGCGAAAAAACAGCGACATCAGATCTAGGTGACTGCTGAGCGAGCTGCCCCCTCTTCCTCTAGTATATACCCTACCTGGTTAATCATATTCCAAGCCATACAGCTCCTGGATCCACCAGCCCCCTTCCTAGCATCGTTAGCCCCATGCATCTTCCTCACAGCTGATGTCTCCTTGTTCCAGACGGACGGCATCATTAGACCAGTCGCGTTTCGACCGGTGCCGTCGCAGAACGACGACCAGTCCAATCATCAGGCGAACATTACTCGTGTAGAGAGACAAGTAATTCGAGGGTACGTGCCAATTCAAATTAATTGCATCGGCCAAAACCTCCTTCTGCTAGTCGAATGAAAGAGACAACAAAGATCGATTAGTGCAGTTAATGTGCTGCTTACTTAAGGAGTACAGCCGAACCACTTGTGTGGGGATCGGTGTTGAATTTCATCCATGCCATAAAGGCGTTTCGTGAGGCGGATCGATAATCGATTTTTCATTTAGTGACTCCACGAAATCGGCTTCGAATGTGAACCAAATGATTAGTTCTCAGTTACAAAGAAACCGAGCAGTGTTTCAGCCGAGCACGAGGTGAGCGTTTTCGATATAATTGTTAGGATTGTTAGTAAATGAATGAATTATCAGTATTTTTAACCACAGTATGTGATATCCTCGTGGTAGGACAGGCACTTTTTTCTCCCGAAACATTCATTAACTTAACGCTTCAACTACATAGAAGATTACTTTACTGTGTACTTTTTCCATCTCAGTGTAGGTACATACATCAGTCGAAAAGTACGCATAGATAGACATCCACGTAACTCGAATGAGCTGAATCAGTAGATCTTACAACATAGTAATGAGTATAATTGGGACCGAAGACAAACCGAATAACTACGTTAGTTTATCTAACAATTTAAGAACCGAACAACACCTCAATCAATGCAATTATTCACACTTTCTACCCCTCTCTCTCTCCCTCTCTCTCTATGTCGTACCGCTCTTTTCTCCAAGATCCGAATTCTATAGTGATTTGAAGTTGATTGGTCCAATTCTAGTACATAAAATGCGATATTCGGTCTTTTCCGTATTGAATATTGTGATAAGGTGGAAGAGTGTTCCAAATAGTTGAAATTTTCTGAATATTTTCACTTTCACGAGAATTGGATTTAGTTCTCTGATTCTTACTCCTATCTGCTCATTCTCATTTTGTTTTGCAAAATTTTCAAGTATAGGTATTTTAGAGCCTCTTCAAAAATGGTTTCCATTGCAGTTGTTTAATGTTGTTGCTGTATGTTGGATTGTAGTTGTTCTCATGGATCCGTCGTTGAGATTACCCAGGGTAAACTCGTCGACGCCCGCGTTAATAATGGGTAAAAATTGTGTGGTGTTAACACGTTCACCTTGAGTAATCTCAATGATGTATGCATAGTTCAATCATCCTTTCATCCACGGGATCTGAGAAATATGTAGCTAAAATGATAGAATGATTAGAAAACAAATTAAAAAATGGAAAAATGGACACCTCAACTTATGTTTGAGATAAATTATCAAGTATACCAGAGTGTTTCTAGTCTCTGGTTGTCGATTCAGTGAAGATTAGGTGTTCTTTTTCAGCTTTACATCCCAAAAACCACAAGAAAACGAATACGATACGGTACCCGACTATATTGAAAAAGAAAAGCTCAGTGATTGTAAGTTCATCCTCCTTTTTTCTTTTACTACTTGTTTTTTTCTGGTATTCAGTAATTTTACGTTGGCGCTAATGTAATCCACGATTTCTGACATTGCTTAGCACTGTTTCCCGAATTAGTTGTCATTTCCCCAAGTGGTCTATTTCATTTTTCGAAATTTTTCTTGTTACAGTTGGCTCATCGGTTTCTGATTACGGTTCATATCATCATATACACCCACCTACAAAAATGACATCATCCACATTATCTAGTGGCACGCATAGCTCTGGAAGTCAGTTATCCAGCCCTCCCAGCACAAATAAGGTAAGCCTTCCGAGAAATCCTTGCGTTTTCTTTGCTTTCTTTTTTTTTTGTCTTTTCTGAAACTCATACGTTAATTGGTGGTGAAAATAGTATGCTGAAGCATATACAATAATTCTTTGTGATTTAGAAGGCGTACCCTCAGTCTGGCCGCGTATCTGCACTTCATGTTACTCCCTCACCAAGTGACTCGGGTATAGTTGACTATGAGGTAAATAAAGTTAGTTTGTCTACATTTGTTACTTGCCTTTTCTGGAAAATTTCCTCACAATTTCTCTTTCAGACCCTAATTCGTGATAAGGAAAATGAACTCAGAGTTGTCCGTAACACTATGGAACAAAACGAAGAAATCATTGTAAAAGTATGTTACTAGTTTATTCATGAACTTTTTCACTATTTATTTGGCACTAGTAGTACTCGTTTCAAGGTATATCAAGAAAAAGAACGAGCTTGGAAAGAAGAGCTGGAGCATCTCCGTTCTCGTTTGAGCGCTTCCGAAAAAGGAGAGAATGCACTTCGAGCACAATTGGCAGGCTGCCAGAAACAGACGGACACCATGAGCAGGACGATTGACGGGCTTCGGGATGAGAAAACGGGCTTGCTCAGGAAGGTGTGTGCGTTGGGATTGCTTAGATACAGGGGCAGATTCTGGAGTAGATACGTATTTATTTGCTTTGTAAAAATGTGTACAACTGGGTGTGCCGCGAAATTTCCAATTGTTTGTCTGTTTTCCTACTGGTGAGCCAGTTTTTTGTTTCTGAAAGCTACGTACATATTTTCAGTGTTTCCAATTGGAACGCGAGTTAGCTCAGATCAAAATGGAATTGGATAAGCCACGGGAATGCGAGGAATGTAGGCAGCGTAACGGTTCTGGACCAATGCTGAGGCGACCACAGGTATACACGTGCAGTTGGCACGCTTTCATTATTAAAAGTTTCTGGAAAAAAAATTAGAATAATAAAGCTGTAAATTCCAAGAAAAAAATAAATTTAAGAAGTCTCAACGGTTGCACGTGAATAAAACTGTGAAAAGAACAAGAAGAATGGTCGCCTCCTGGAAAGACGTTGCTATAGGTAGAATACTAGACTACATGAGGATGTTTTGGGAAAATCACCCAACGACACGCCGGCTTACACCGTTGACCCGGGCGTAGCGTACATATGCTTGTGGACGCTTCCTCCATCGCAGGACCCATGAACTTCCACGGCTGGTCACTACATGTTTTAGTTCGACGTGCCTTCGAAGGGAAGTAGGAAAAACTGATTTTGTGGATTTACTGAGGAAATCGTGTAATTTTGGCAAAGAAAATTTTTTAAAGTATAACGTCATAACCCAAAATATGGCAAACTCGTAAATACAAAAGTTACCCTGGTTTTTTTCCTTTTACCAAAAAAATTAGCTGTAGTCCTATCTTGAAATAAAACCACCTGCTCCATTTGCTGCCATACTCCCCTCAATTGCTGCCGAATCTTACCTCTCTCAGCAGCAACTGAGGGGAGGATGGCAGCAACAAAAGTGCCGTGCCCTTGGCTTTGAACTAGACGTTATACCCCTGCTTGGGCAGGGCTGTGTTCGTATTGCAGAGCTCACCTCGAGAAAAGCTTACCTACAAATTTGCTCAATCAGGATATTTACGGATACAGTGTCCGGAACTGCAGAACTCATTTAATCCCTGTTCAGGAAGCCGACGTCTCGTTACGCTCCGAAGTAGCCAGCCTACGCGACGAAGTCGCAACACTTAAAGAAGCGCTCACTGCCCAAATGCAGGTGTTTTCCGATGAAAGGAAAAAGTGGGAACGTGAAGTAAGCCATTTTTTCTCCTGCTTACTTTACCTCTTATATACCAGTAAAACAGTGTATTTTACTTTCAGAGCCGCTCCGAATCCAGCCAGGTGTCGATCGGGAGGGATAGACTCATCTGAATGATAATTCGATTTTGTTATCGAAAAAGATTGAGTTCTATTATGTCCTGAGAGTTACCTTTATACTTTCCGAGTTTACTTAGTCAAAGCACTTTTGCCAATTAATGTGCGAATAAATATAACTGTCATCATTACTTCACAAAATAAATTAGAAAGTCTTGGGAGGTGCACATCTACTGTCGACCATGGACATGTCGCATGTTGGACGTGATCCAAAATTAAAGATCAGAAACTTCAGTAAGGAATCGAATAATAACCGAATATTCGAGTATGTGCAGTCCTTGTCGAAAAGTTAGACTGATTGCGCGAGCGGTTTCATAGCGTCGCGGCTAGACATTCGTAGCGGGACCTACTCGACCCTTTCACTTGAAACGTGCTCTCTCCACATCTCCCATCCAGGTCCCGCCGCGACGATGCAATCACGAAATCCGCCTATCTTTCCGAGAAGGGGTGTACATCAACGCATAGGCTTATATGTAAGATCCTATATTGTTGTATGAATTCGAATATTTAAATGAACAATCGAATAATATTCGGCTCGATGAGAGGCCATGTGCATCACTAAGAATACCCAGGATTAACAAGTCAAAACCACAAAATATACCCATCATTAACACGGAGGCGAACACATTTACCCTGTGGTAATCTCAATGGTATTTAGATTCATTTTGAATATGAATCTACCATTGCGGTCTGGTCGTCACTAACAAAAATATTGGCATAAGTCCAAGTCAAGTGAGCTAGTGAGTTATCGAGTCCAGAGTGGAGCGTCCTAGGAGGAAAGGCGGATGCAGTCGAGCTCTGCGATTGGTCAATCCATCTTTCGGACCAATCGCTGAACCGGCTTGTCTGGTACAGCGCTCCACACCTGTTAAATCGTAATGATAACGCTTTGAGTGAAGCACTGTTCCGTAGTTACGAACAGCCCTTCGAGCCACAGCAACATCTAGGATTGCGGTACCTGTCGGGAAGATGTTGAACATCCAAGTAATCACTAGATAACTCTTACCCTAAATGGGCAACGGCGGTAAACGACAAAAAATGCGCTTTCCTTGCCGAGGAACTCGTCCGCGCCAGGATGGATTGGTCCCTAAGAAATGGGTTTTTTTTTTCTTCAGCTTTGTAAGAAATCATATACGTAGCTGGACTTGGCGCATCCAGAAGATCCAGATTCTGTTGATAACACGAAATCGAACATGAGGTGAGACACTGCCTTTAACGTTAACCTAATCATTTACGCGTCAGAACTCTTCCATATTATCTAAAGATCGCATCGACTCCCTCACTGAGGTCCTTTTACAAAAAGTTTCCTTATCACCACGTCAAATCTCAATGATATGGTCCTATGCAAGAGGGCATGCTCAAATTAATCGAACCTATCCTCCTTGGAGAGCAATTCCATTAGAGCTTAATTGTGGATCACGGACAAATATCACAAAGATGAGACTGAACCAGCTGTGCGAGCCGCGCGGCAGCTGACCTCAAATGCAAATGGGATGATGCTCGTTGTTTGTTGTGAATGGGACGATATTCACTCCAACAATGTGGAACAGTGTCTGGAACGATGAGGATGGATGGGGAGGGAAGGGGTTGTGGAGGGAGGGGGTGACAGGTTTCAACTGGTCCATCGTGAAATGCAGGGGAATGAGGGGAATTCTAGAATAACAAATAGTAAATATTGTAAGGTTGTACTCTGAGAAGTAATTGATTAAAATTGATTGACAACAAGAAACAAATACTAGGTTGGTCCTAAAGTCTTTCACCGAACTCTACACTTTTTTTAAACAATCACCATTATTGCCTCTGGGTGAAACCTGGTCTGCAGTTTTTTATAGTCGAGAAGTAGAAGAATATTCTATCATATTTTATTTGCGAAAAAAAAACCTTTATTTAAGACCTAGAAATTCTGAATCGAAAAATAAATGATGGCGCAAAACTTTCTGACCAACATACTAGTATATAATTATACATCAGAATTTTTTATTAAGTTATTTTCCTGTAATTAGTGCTATAAAAACAGTTCCTAATGACTAAAATCAAAAATGTAAGATGATGCCACAAAGCCGATCAGCTCGCTTGCACTCTCTAGCGGATATTTTCCCAGTTGATCGCCTCATCCGGATGACCTTAGCCAACTGTGGGATAAGATTTCTCAGTGGGAAAAGGGACGAATCTCTTCACAAATCCCTAGAAGGCGAGACATTCCGTTCAGTATCAATGCAAACGATTTTTTTTGCAAAATATTTCACTTCTGAGAGAGGTCAGGGGCATTTGTGAAGAAGTGAATTATTTGTTTCCAGGAAACGAATCTCTGAGAACATCCTGCCGCTCCATTCTAAGAGGGATTCTGTGCTGATTTGGCCTATAACGTCATTCATGGTGTTGTACTTCAAGCATTCCAGATTGACATGGCAACTCAGTTCTTATCATATGTCGCTGTTATGAACATTATAGATATTTGTAATTATATCACCGTTTTGAATAGTTCTTTGCTACTTTACTATACCTTACTTTAATATACTTTAATTACTTTAATAAGCTTCTACGTCTTTTGGTCGCAAGCTGGGTGCGGAAGACAGCAGGGAATTCCGCGCACTCTTGATTCTCAGACCATTTTTACACTTTGGTTTCCAGCGAAAACCCGTCCATGGCACGCGTTCAACAAACCGTTTATAGATACGTACACGCACGTGACAACCAATCTCTCTGCAGGTTTTATCGCTGCACGGGAATTTCGCACGTGGATAGAATTGCCTTCTTGGGGGCAGCTTGCTTGTTTGAGGGATTAGCCGTCGACCCAGCTGTGGATATGGAGAATAGATTCTGCTATTGTTGCAGGGAGAAGTTTCACTATAAACAATCCTATACTAGGCAGTGTACTGGTTTTTTTTTTGTATTTTATAGATGGCATTTTTTTGAAAATTTGCCGACGCAGCTTGCGTGACAGGGTGTTCAATTTCTGGTGAAACTTAAAATCCATGCCCTTCTTACTCATGGAAACAAAATCATTCCTTAACTTTGTTATTGAAATTTAGTGCGTTCAACAAAGTGTTCATTGTTCCTAGGTTTTTCTTTCGTTTTCTGGCGACGTATCCGGAGAAACACATGTCTGTGTGTATGGCTCAGTGGTACAGCAGTCGACTATCTCCCTGTGGGCCGTAAGTTTGAGGCCTGCAATCAATGGAGTTTCTGCATCTTCCAAAATCTCACAAAAGGACTCTCGCTAATCCTGAACAGTGCCTCTGACGGTAGCATGTACTGATGGCTCAATCGGTAGGGCGCGTAACTGTCAGTCGGGCGGTCCCTGGTTCGAGTTCGATGGAGATCCAAAGTTCAAGGGCCAGTCCCGTAGTGTTCGGGGTTCACTACTTAATACGTCCCCCGCGATCTCCAGAGCTAGACAAGGATAAGGGCATCCTGGATGGAGTCGCTTCGATCGCAGTCAAACTGCACAAATCTTTTTGAAAATGTTTGAGAGTACTGCCGAATGTGAACAGAAGGATAAAATCCATGAAATTTTGAAATATTGATTTTACATATTTTATATCTTAATTTTTCTATAGTTTCCTAGGGACGGCGCGGGATTTCTATGGCGTCCCATGCTTCCCAGCTCGTTCTTTCGTCACCTCGTTTATAGGTGTTTCTCATCGCTTTAATTTGGCGCATAAGCGCGTCACCTAGATTTCTGAAAAAAAAGTTGTCCTAAGGGGTGATATGTTTCATAGGTTTAGGGTTTAAACATACTATGGAAGAGGTGTATTTTGCAGTTTCGTAGTAAGTTGTTGAAGTGCTGTAAAGCATTGTCAAAATACAGTACGGGCTTATGTATGTACATGATTACAAGCACTGTAGAGGGTAACATTTTTCATAATCACTCAATTGTGGATTGAGCTATCCCCACGCTAAGCTGCTGGTAAGAAGCCTTCATACAGCTTTATTGCATGTCCGAATTTCTCTCGGATAGCCCAATCCAGAGATGAGTTACAGCAAAAGGCTCTCTGGTCGATGCTATTGGCGATCATATGTATCCTATTGGCCGCTATTGTAGTTAGCTTCTATTCACACTAAAGTTGCACTAAGCATTTCTATTCTTCCTATGAGATCGCAGCAAAGCCAATCTTCTGAAGCCCAAGCTAATGCGTATCGGATCAACAAAAACGAGCTCTAAAATTTCGAGAAATTCTTTTTGCGAAGAACAAAAGACCCACAAATTTAGGAAAAATCCAGAAATACAGCCCACTCTCATCTCCAACCCTGCAGAAATACCAATCAAAGTGCGAGAAGATGCTCACTATCTCGTTACTTCTAGCAGCGATTCAAAGTAGTAAAGTAGTACATTTGCAAAACCCGAAAAAAAAACTGCCAAAATCTTTATTTTATTTCGATTAAGTTTACAAAAAAAAACAAGTTATACCCTTCAGCTGTTGTGAAAACCCATATATTAAAACTGAGGACGTGTAGGTTCCGAAGTGGAGCTTATAATTTCAAGCATTGTTGCTGACGACAGGCGTAGCCAGGTGGGCATCTACCGCCGATGCATGGTCCAACTGCTGTGCCTGAAATTGCATGGATTCTTTCAATGTATTCAATTCATGGATTCCTTTCCTTCAAAATCTGTGAAACTATGATACTTCAATGAAGAATAGAACTAAAATGGGGATTCCATGGATTTTGTAGAATCCAACACTAGATCTTCTAGAATCCATGATGCTTTCCACCCGTCGCTTAACTTTGGATGAAACATCCCATTGTAAAACAAGGATATAAGGCTTTTGTCAGGTCTGGGATGAGTCTTTTCCCAAAACCCATGGCTAATCATAGAAAAGTTACTTGTAACAATGTTTTTAAATGTAGTTGTATTTATGATCAATTAGGGTCACCGGAGGCAACCGTCTAAATATGCTTTTATGGAAGAAATCACAGAACCCTTACTGAAATCCAAAGCTCTTCTGCCCCTATTTGGTACGAGTCCTTGTGGAATGCAATTCTCAAAATAGCAAGTGTGTCCTGGTTGGCAGCGTCCACTAAGGCAAGGACCGACAGCGTGTGATAGCAGATCTGAACTACTTCTATGTGAAAAAAGTCAGAACTCAATTCCTCAAAGCATTACCTTGTCTTTGAGCTGAGACAACCACAATGACGGCGAAAAGAACGAAGAGAAGACGGTTCATTTCGATTTACGGAAGATGCGGTGGAAACGCTAATGGAACTTAGGGATCAGCGGCGGTTTTTAAAGCGGTCAATGTTTGCAGTGTCAGTTTGACCGCATAGTGCCAACATGTTTGATTACCAGCATGTTGTTCCGCGAACTATGTATACCTTAAATTGACTGAGCTCAACAGCTGTTTGCCCACGTTATTTTTAGACTTACGTGGATTGAAAACAGTCTGTTAAGAGTAGATTTCCCTTTTCTGCCGCCTAGAAATTGACCAGTTTATTGTTTTCATCCCTTCACATTACACTCTGCTACTCCCTTTCAGGAATGTCAAATAGATTTGTTGAGAGGTGCCCGGTTTCAGGTTAGGAATGAAGAAGACGATTATCAACGATCACGGACACGAAAATGAGATGAGAAGGCTATAAATACTCCTCTTAGGGTAGGAGTAAACATTTTAACCTACTGTCGTATCCTGACACGCTACTTCACGACACGATTCATTTGGGGAAAATGAAAACGCCATCGAATTTGTGGTCACCTACATATAGTGCCGGCCAAAATCATATAGCATTTTCAACTTTCCTCCATGATCTTGACTCAAGGTGAAGCCTTGAAGTTCGAATTTTTATGATAGTTGTAAAGACTCAAAATTCGACGAAGTTAAAAATTTGAACTTCAAGGCTTTACGTTAAGCTGAGCTTTGCGTCAACAGAGGTTGGGAGGAAAGTTGAAAAGGCTATATATAATTTTGTATAATTATAATTTAATTTATTTTTTATAATTTATATATAATTTTTCTATATATAATTTTGGCTGGCACCGTGCTACAATTGACGGGTATGCAGTGGAGGAGACCTACCCTTGTAAATGAGCTCTATAAAACAATGAAGTTCTTTATTCGTATTGAAAGAAAGAGCAGAGTCTCGTTCACACAATGTCGAAAATTAAGCCGTCAAAGATTACGTCAAGATTTTCTCAGCAACAATGAAAATCTATCCTATTTAACATTGGATTTGAGCGAAGAAGTTGCTACTTAGTACATGATTTTATGTTGCTGGGCCTTCCTCAACTTTCAAACTATGCCAAATAGTTTCAGTAATTCCCCATCAATTGTCTTCGGCACACGTCAAGTCCAAGCTTTGTGGTGTAATCCAGCATTTCGTCCTAGAAGTTGTGCCTTTATTTACATTCTTCACATGAACTGTGGAAAACAATAGAGATTAAAGGTCAGAGATTACTTGACCGTTTCTACCGTAGACTACTTACTATAATGGCATCATTTAGTAGCATATGGGGCTGAGCATTTAGAAATTTGCCGCTAGTGGGATGCGATTAAAAAGGATAACGAAGAGCAAAGGCTGTCTAGGTATACACGATGTTCAAAGTTCACGCGCATACACAAAAGTGCGTAGTCTTCCTGGTCATCGGCTACGCGCCAGAGATTAGCGGAATTCCGAATTCTTTTTTTTCAGAAATTAACATGCTGCAGGAAATTCATGGCTTCTAAGTAGTGTCATCGTATAAATTTCGTCAAATCATTGTCAAAAAATCTCTATCAAAAATTATTACCAATCAATCCTTCTCAAATCCATTGCCGGCAACTATACCTAAGAAAAGCTTTCTATACAATAAATGTACACATATTTCACTCTCATCACATATTTTTCACTATCATTTCATTAACTACACCGTTTTATTTCTAACCGTTGATCATAGTGATCGGTGACGCGACCGTTTCTTGCTATGCTTATGAATTTAATCCATGCTTTTTTTTCATGGAAGAATTGCAAGATTCCATCTACGTAGCTGTCCTACATCGTGTCCTATACGTCTCACTTACCAAATAGCAATTTACCTTGACCACCCCTCCCCCCCCCCATTCCTTCGGCCCAGGGTCCCTGACGGATTTGTCCGCCTTGAGTTAAATTGGTCATCCAAGCTCTGGGAACTGTAGCCTCTTCACTGCGTTCTGATTTTGGGATAAGGACATCGGTATGAGACTTTTTCACTTCATGTACGTAAGAGGAGGACGACATGGTTATTCATCGTGGATTGAGATTGTGTTCATAATTATCCCAGCGCTCACTGGAATATCCACCTTTATGGTTGAATTTTTTGCTTGGTGCACCGTCGAGTGTAAGTAAATAAACGAATAAATAAATAAATAAATAAAGGAATAAATACATAAATGAATTGCTCATGTACACCTTCCTACATCAGCTCCATACTGTTGCCTGTTGTCCGCTTAACATTTATCTCACTTCTAGCGCTTCGTCAATTTTTTATAATTTCCCAGGAGTAGTTTTAAAGTTTCAAAAGCAAATCTAAAGCAAATCTTCTCAGGTGTATCGAACAAATGAACGAATAAGAAATATGCATTTATTAACACACTGTGATTCTTTATCACATTCTCATTAATGGGCAGAAGAGATCGGCAGAGGAGAAAACGCGGCAATGCTTCCAGAGAAATACTGTTGAATTACGCAAATTACAATAAAAGTACACAACAGGAACAGGATTGAAAAAAGACTACTCCGAATTCTCCTCCACATCCGAATACACAGTACATAATTGCGGCCTATATCCCCAGTGAGATTCAGGAATAAAGAAGAGCTATCGAAAAATTACACCCTATAATGAGCACAGATTGCACTGATTGGACTTGTGAAAGTGATTACGGAAACACGTACTTCTGGGCGAAAAAAAGTCCGAAAACGTGAAAGTTATCGTGAACATTACTGTGTAGTTATCGGATTTAAGGGGAAATTGTAACTAACAAGTTAAGGCCATTAGTGACAGTGAAGAGTTGTTCGTACAAAATAACCTGTAGCGTATAGAATTTCATCTAATGCAACGTATCAATGGCAGTTTCAACGGCATATTGCACCTTTGTGATGGCCATGGCCAAATTATGCAAATAAGTTTCGTTGTTGGACAAGTGATAGTCTAAGGCAGGATCGAGAATACTAGAAAACGAGCTGAATTTGGTGGAGTGCGACGATGGCGAGAACACCACATGCCGGTAGTAAGGATTTTCCGTTGTCTGGTCCAGGAACGAGCGCTCAATGTACTGGAGGCGGGAATTGATTGAATCCAGGCGTTGAATGGAGACATCAACCACACCGTTTGCAATGTCCTGTAAAGCAGATTTTTTTTTACTAGAGAAGGGTTAAATGTAAATGAAATAGTGTAAATAACGGAGATTTTGGGGGCAAAAGATTACTCCACAGTGGACATTTGACTCGATATCCAAATGTCCACGTCGAGCCAGTCGAATAATTTGAACTTACGTCCTTTTCCGATTAAAGATATCATGAAAACGTAGATCTTAACAAGTTATGTTACCCCATAATATTAGTACTAACTCGAAACTCGATCCAATCAAACTGTGACCATTCGAATGTTGAACCGAATGTCAATCGTGTCAAATGTCTCCTCCAGAGGTTACATCAGAAAAATTGAAAAGGGAACTGACACCAATTCAAATAGCCATTCAAGTAACAAGAAGTTTCGACCAAGCATTCCAACTTTTCGGCATCAAAATTAAAAGTAAACGGTTTACATTAGATTTGAAATCGTATTTGTAGACATAAGTACGTCCATTCATGAGATTTCCGAATTTCCTGAGAAGTTCCGGAGTTTCGGGATCTCGAAAGTGACATCAGCTCAGAAAAGCATATTCTCGCTCCGTGCTGCGAGAATATGCTCTGCTTTTGGGAGATAATTTAGAAAAGGGTCATGAACAGTGATGAGCGGAGCTCCGGTTTTGCGAATTCGGAAGTTCCTGGATATGACCGTCATGTAGTCTTCTAACTCCTAGATTTCTGAAGTATTCGCTGTAGTTGAAATGTGCCAGGTCAAAAATGCTGTTTCTGTCCCTCCAGATTTCTCATGTTCTGGACTACACACCTCCAACTCCTCAGCTTCCGACTCATAGACCTCGCTTATCGCCAGTCGTGAGGTTCGAGAAGGGTTTTGCAGAAAAAACTGGATGGCTTAAGAAGTTACGAGTAAAAATGCTGAAACTGAGTGGATTCAAGCCTGCGGTGATCCTTCACCACTCCTCCCTTGCGAATCCCGTTTTAATTTGGGCTAGACATTACTTATCCTGAACGATCGCAGAGCTCGCTCAAAGTTTAAGTAAATTCTGGGTAGCTCTGCTGTCTTGCCCTCAAATTCCAGGTACTATTCTTCCTAAGCATTTCTCGCAGCTTCAACTGAAAACCACAGATACAAAATCCCAGAGAATACACTATGTTCTGTGTACGTACATGAAACCGCGAGCCTCATGGATCTTTGGAATTACCCAGGGTAAACATGTTAAAACCGCACAAATTCGCCGATCATTAACACGGGCCTCAACATGCTTGTGATCTCGATGACGCATCCAGGCCCAGATGAATGTGCTACCCAAAAGCAACCAACGAGAACTACATGAATCTTAGCCCCAAAAGCTGAGAAAACGTTTGAATTTGACTTTAAGGGCTTGAGGAAGTTAAGCTTGCTTCAAGCGCCTAAGAAAATTAGCGTGTATGTCCTTACCTGCGCTTCCATTTGTATCCTCCTAGCGGCTGTCTGTAATCGCCGCAAGGCATCCTTGAGACTGTGCAGCTTATGAGGCAACCACGACGATGCTCTAGTCAAATTCATTTTTGACAATTGACCCTCAGCTTTGTGGAAGAGGACGACGAGCGATTGCGCGTAGTCCAGGACGTTGAATGGAATCACCTGGATTGCATGATATTCAGAGAATACTGATGGTAATCCGAGGAAATATAGCTTACCAAGCTACTGGCGAGCCGATGTACAATTTCTATCCACAGCTGTCCGACCGAAGTGAGTGAGGAAAAATTGGGATCGATCAGGTTTTCAACAGTCCATGGCGTTTCGAACCTTGAATTGGGATATTTAATTACTACTTATGAATATCTCTAACAAATAAATATAACAAACAGGCAGTGAATAACAGGATAACAAAGTAAGGAATTTTTTACAGTGATTTAATTACTAACATTGTGTGGTAGAGCGCATACGATTGCCCGGGCCTTGGTTCCAACTTGACGTCAGCTGCAGGTATTCCAGCAAATGTGATGAACCTCTGAAAAATTTTACTCTTTCTTGTTCCAGACGAACGAGTAACCTGGAAGTGGTTTACGTGCAAAATTGAAAATTGGTAATTTTTTGCTGAAAATTAAGGAGAGTTTCCAGTTCCCAAGCTATCGAATGAGTTATACTGTTTTTCTTTAGACCTAAGTGTAGTTGCCGTAGTTTGCGAAAATCTCCATACCTGATAGTCTGATCCACCAGCAGGTAGGCCAATCTCTGGAACAGCACGATCGCCAACGAAGGGACCACGTCGTCGAAAATGTCTCCATGAATCAAGGAGACTCTCACCAGATGAAGCGCCAGAATAGGGTGTCCTGAATGTCAACATATAAAACATAGCAACCCTTACAATATCCTTTTTTTTTGAAAAATCTGGACGACGCCCGTTGGCGCCAAATTCAAACGATGAGAAGCATCTGTGAACGAGGTGACGAAGGAACGAGCTGGGAAATATGGGACGTTATAGAAGTCCCGCGCAGTGCCTAGGACACTTCTCGCAGGATATTGTCATTTCGGATATCGATTCCATTGATTTTTTTTTCCATTTTAGGTCCAATCCGGACCGAATGTGCCTGCTGGGGCAACCCACAACGCTGGTAACGAATCTGATGGCCACTTAGAAATGATATTCTACGGATTGATCTCATGGATTTTATCCTCCTGTTCACATCCAGCAGCATTCTCAAACAATTTCCGAAAACGTTTGTGCAGTTCGACTGCGATCGAAGCGACTCCATCCAGGATGTCATGGATTTTATCTTCTTGTTCATGTCGCGCAGGATTCTCGAACATTTTCAAAAAAAAATATTTGTTCCATCCAGGATGCCCTTATCCCTGACTAGCTCTGGAGATCGCGGGGGACGTATTAAGTAGTGAACCCCGAACACTACGGGACTGGCCCTTGAACTTTGGATCTCGAGCGGACTCGAACCAGCGAGTGCCCGACTGATAGTCAGGCGCCTTACCGATTGAGCCATCAGGACATGTTATAGCCAGAGGCACTGTCCTACGAGAGTTCTTTCGTGAGATTTTGGAAGATGCAAAAATCCCGCCGATTGCGGGCCTCGAACTTGCGATCTACAGATCCATAGTCGACTGCTCTACCACTGAGCTATACGTACGGATGTTTTTCTGGATGTGTCGCCAGAAAATGAAAGAAAACACCCAGGAACACCAACACTTTGTTTATTGTTGTCGGGCATTGAATTTCAACAATAGTGGAATTTTTCCTCAAGGAATGAATATGGCATGGATTTCCAATTAAACTTGGAATGCCCTGTCACGTGAGCAATGTGTTAAATCCGGATCAAAATTTGTCCGTAGCTCCTTTTTGGGGGTAATAAAATACCCGGACGAAGCCGGGTATGCCATCTAGTAGGAATAATATGAATAGGGTATCCTGAATGAAAAATAGAAACGCCAAGGATTTCACGAGCATTCATCTCACCTCTGAGACGCTTCCACTATTGTCCTGTAGAGTAGCGGCACAGCTTTAATATCCAGAGAAGTACCACCGGCTATGTGGTCTACGTTGATATAGGCGACAGCCCTTAAAATGTAAAAGTAGATACTGAACCATGTCTTTGGTGAGTATTTCGATACCTTCTCTGAAGGACTCCTAATCTTTGTTCAATCCATTCTGATGAGCCAATCAATCCGAATTCCTCAGCATCCCAGTGGCAAAATACCAGGGATCTTCTTGGTGGAGAGGATCCAAACACCTTAACAAGATCAGAATACTGCCAGTGGGATAATGGTGTGATTTCCACTTCACTTACTTTCGCTGCCACTCTGGCCACCTCCAGCTGTACAGCAGTTCCAGAAATGGGATCGATGGCACCCTGAAGGATGTAGAAAGATTTAAGGCAATGATTTTAGTACATATGCATAAATACGGATTGATACTAGAACTGTTAAGAAGGTATTTAAGGCAGCATAGGAACTTTCCTAACCCTTTTTTTTCATTTCTGTGCCTCTTTGTTCATTCTATTTTACGTCACAACAGGAGATAAATGCAATTCTATGTGAAATTAAAGAAAAACAAGAGAAATTCGAGGAGCAAGGAAGAAAACCAGGAGATTGCAAATGTCAAATGACGATTAAACAGAAAATTCAGCATTCTTTAAGAGCATTCCATTGGACGAAAATTGAAGCTGAAAAAGGTGCTGGATGAAATCCAGTCACTATAGCTCACTTTTAATCGGAAGGGAAAGAAATATTGAGTCGAAGGTCGACTTATGTCGCATTCATCGGCCTCCTTCTAGCATAAGTTGCATATAAAACTGCAACGTAGAGAATAAAAATTTTTGATGGTTTCTTTTGAATTGCTTGTTTTTTATTATTCGCGAATATTCAATACTTATTACTAGCTACAATGCTAAAACTAATAATCCTGGATATATAACATCTTAAAGTGATAAGTATAATACAAAATATTAGACTACACTTGAACTACATACTAACTAACGACTAGAAAAATATTTGATTTTTCCATCCGGGCCCCTAAAGTGGCGAGGGCCCCAGTCTTTTTCCATGGCCCCCAACTTCCCGCCTCAAACCCTCATTCTGTGCCTGCTACTTGGAGTTACCTAGGGACCTAAAACTCCTGAAGAAGTGTTTTATCCAATATCGCTGCCACTTCGTGCGTAACCCTATGCGAAAGACAAAAATATCATTAAAATGTCTATGAGCTCCAATTTTGCCATGATCTTTCTTTTCCAAAAGTCCTTTACAGCATTAGTGAACATAGACGAACCAAAGAACACCAACAGATTTCCTGGAAAATCATGGAGGCAACTGGGCTTCAGCAATGTATGCAGATGACGTGTTCTTTCTCCAAGGCTGTAGTCTCAAGTATTTCAATATTTCAAGTATTTTTCTTTGCTTCAGAACTTCTTCTCATAACCTAATACTTCGCTGGGAACACTTAGGTACTTCAGTCATTTCATAACAAGCATTTCTAGTAATGATTACATGAATTTCCATGTAGCCGTGGAAAATAAGGCACACCTTTCCCCAAGCATCCACGTGGTTGCCGAGCATGACCCATCGGTCCGGCTCTTCGTTCCCCTCTAACATGGCGATGATGTTCGTGATCGTTCTGTTGGCAAATCTGAAGAAGTAAAGGGGACCTTCATACACTCCAAATACATATTCACTATAAAAACCATCTTTTTATGAAACTAAAAGTTCTATTTTTTCATGACTTCAGTGCTTTTGAGGATACACCGATTGAGTGAGAAATCTAATGTATTTCCGACCATAACTGACCTCGATCTCACGTTTAACTGAAATTTCCGACGACTAAGCCATTTGTAGGTAGACAATCCACCGATCCAATCACTTCGCTGAAAATGTACTTCAAGGATTCTTTGAAATCATCATATTCGTGTTGTTGAAAAGGCCATAGAATACCCGTACTGTTACTGTAGGTCCGTCCATATATTCCATAATCCGTTGAGCATGATCATAGCCAATAGGAGTCACAGGAATACCAGGAAGCAAATCTTGAATAGCATTTTGCCTTACAGTTATTCTCAATACGATATAGTTACCGTACTCACTTTTTCTCCGCAGACTTTCAATGGTTTCAGTTCGAGTTACGTAAGGAAGCGCTGGCAGCAGTGGTGTGAGAGGATCGCCTGGAGCTCTGCCAACCGATCCTCGCTGAGCAGCTGAGCCAGGAAGAGAAGATGAATGTGGGAAGGTCTGGAAATGTTGTCAGTGAAAGGAAGAACTGTATCGTGGAGTTTTTTGTACTCTTTTTTCCTATTCAAGTGTAATTTTTTCCAGGATACAGGATGTATGTCTCCTGTAGTCACTTGAGAACTATAAATAATGGTGTACTACAATATTATACAGCAATTCTTCCAGAATTTGCAACATTAAAGTAAAGTGGTCTACTGCACGAAAAAAAAACGTCATGCAGCACCCTTTGGTGTTCTCATCAATATTCCATGAGGACTTGACAAAGTGATGGATGAGTACGAGGGAAAAAACCGCTGCAACTTACAATGTTTTTACTGGATGAGGCATACTGTGCTGGATCGCTGTAGAGGATTGCGCCAATCGCACCTCGTCTTTCGGCCTCCATCACTTTTTCCGACCTCACAAGGGCACCGTACCTAATTAGCACTATCGCACCCTTCACGCTGATACCCATCTGAAAAAGTGGTCAGTTATGAGCGCGAACGTTAACGGGGAATCCCAAACTCCTCTTCACCTCATCCAGAGTTTTGAAATCCTCGGCAGTTCCAAAATTGCAATACACAATCCGACCCTCGACAGATCCGTTTGCTGAGTAGGCATTCCACCAAACCTCAGACCGTCCATCGAGCTGCTGAAATGGTATGCTCATTCCGATGCGAATTTTTGTGCATCTTCGTGCCCATTTCGTGCCCATTTCGAATTTCTCTTCACCAAATGAGGTGTCGAATGTGTCTCTAAATGCAATGCAATTTTGTATGCAACATTGGGCAGACGAATGACCTCGTTGACGGCTTGTGGAGGTCCGCTGGGATGACCACGACCACGACTCAGACGCCACCACACCCCATCTTCTTTTTCCACTTTGATCGTGTTCGGGTTCTCGAAATCCGGATAGTTTAGGAGTACGCTGTAGTTGTAGGTTCTCACTTTGAATCCTAGTCGAATATACTGAAACGAGTAAATGTTCGTGGAGAACAACACTGGTAATCCTTGAGAGGTACCTCATCTGTTAATCTCCGGATGAGAGCTGCATTCTCGACAGTTCCTGCGATATGAGAAGTTTCTGCCATCCACCTCATGTTGTTCCTGATCCTCGTTGAGTCGAATGAGGAAGAGAGCTCCCTTGAGACTCGGCCGAGCTGGAAAATGAGCCATGAAAACAAAGTACGGAGAGGTGAAAAGAAAAAAGTTTGGGGTGAAAAGGGAAGGGATCCAAAGACTTGCTTATTCGAAACAAAACATTGTGCTCAATTTGCGACACAAAAGGATGAAGTAATTGGACTATCTCATTAGTTCCTGGAACTCATAAGTGCATAGAAAAAGTGGAATCCCAGGATTGGGGAAGTAATCCAGCTTCCTCCAGTTTCCCGAAAGAAGTTTTGAGGTCTCTTACCCAAAAAAAAAACATGGAGAAACTCATTGTTTACGGCTGTGGATTCAAAAGAATCATTAACCCTAGCCCCGTGTCACCACCTGGAGTAAGTACGCATACGGATTTCTCCTTGATAACCTTTCTATGGAAGGAATTGAAGCACTCTATTCCGAGAAAAAAACCTTTACTTCTACATTCTCAAAAATAAAGGGTTGGTTCTTTTATATTAGTTCAAACTAGATGTACATACAATACATAAGAAAACTATGACAGAAGAAAGTAGTAACCTCATCCCCGTTTTCCCTGAGAAGCACACTATTCGGGGTCCGATGCTCTTCACATGGTTTCTGCTTGACTGCTAAGCAGGCTAGCACCAGAAGAAGACTGACGGTAGCAAGGATCCCGAACAAAGAAGCAGCAAAGGCGACGGGTAGCCATTGGTTCCGAACGTCACCTGTTTTCCTGGAGATATCGATTTACGTATGTGGTCATTACTCTGTAGTAAACGTTCCAAATAATGTCTAGTGCTGACTTTCTTTTAATCAAAGATGACCGCGAGGTGCGCAGTGAATTCTGGCCGTTCGACGATGCCTCATCACTCATCAGCTGCTCTGTGGCGAGGAAGTCATCTATCGAAAGCTGCGAAGCCACCGAGGGCATCTCTTCGGGCTGACACACTGACGACTATCGCATTTGTGGCATGAACGGTCCGTTGTGGCGCATCCGACTGAAAGGCGACAAAATCGGATTAGACGAGTTTCTACAACTTCCATTGAGGAGGACAATTGCGACGGCGGCGGCGGTTGACGGCGTCACCTTGTTGAGAGCGCGCTAATTAGTACTGCAAAGAAATGCAAATGGCCTTGCAGGTGGCGCGGTGGTGAATTGGCCACCGGATGAGGAGTCGAAAAAGTTCAGCATAGTCAAAAAACGAAATGGACCTTTGCATGGCGCTAGGGGCGTTCCGGATAGGAATGCATGCGTAATGAAGCAACCGCCGAAACGACGACGACAAACAGGAAGCAACACGGCAGAGCAGGAGCTACAGAAATAAACACACGCACAGATTCACGACCTTGACTTGGAAGTCGAGGTCCTTCAGTGTAAACAAAGGCGCTTGATTAGAATGCACAAGTTATCCAGAATAGCGTTTTGGGTTTTGAAGGATTTGCAGAGCAGGCCAAGACCATCTAGTGAGCACCTTGCTCTCTTTCTTGAAATCAAATGTTTTAGTTGAAAACTTCGCATTCTCGGGAACTCTAAGACTAAAAAGTGAACAAAGTGCACCGCTAAAACATTTACCAGTATCAGCGGTAACTATTCATCAGCGAAGAAAAAAGTCAGAATTCCGATTCATTCAACGCGATCAGAGCCTCTATGTACGTATTATTTTAATTTTATTTTATTGAGATTACCCAGGGCAAATGCATTGACGCCCATGTTAACGATGGGTAAACTTGAGGGTGTTAGCAAGCTTACCTTGGGTAACCTCACTGATCATATAGCCCCAGGTTTGGTCTCCCAGATCCAATCCGCCAAAAGAGGATGCGTATTTTTCCTTACCTAACGGATGCATTTTGGATGTGTTATATAATAATTTATTTCTAGTGGCTTTGGATGAATTTGGTCGGGAGTATGGTTTGGGCTAGTTTTTAAGGATGCTTTTGCTGGATTTCAGATTTTTCTACATGGCTAAATCTTGCACCGTGCCCAAATTCAATAAAAATGAATAAACCAGAATCCGGCAGCAGGAGGAGTCCGTGGGTGACGCAAACTTGTAGCCCGTTCAAATCCAAGATATGTTTTTCTATAACTCTCTCGCTGAAATTTAGTCACAATCCTCTTTTTGGAAGAAACGTCCGTTCCCATCCCTAGTCCCTCCCTCTTCGGCGATAGGTGCTGGTGAAGGGTGTAATAAAACTATAAGTGAATAAATACGCAAATCTATAATTAAGTAAATGCATAAATATGTTGTGAATATCAATATGCAAGATTGAGGCATTATATTCGAAAGCTATAGCCCGCTTTACTTATCCGCTTTACTCACTTGTCCTCCGAATACATATTTGGCCTCTATTTTAAAAAGCGAAAGGTACTAGTTTCATAGAGACAAGCAATCCATGGGCTGGTGAGCCATAAACTGAAGCAATACAAGAATGGGCAAAACGCCTGGAATGCGCCAACGTCTACGTGACATCTTCGATGACAAGAATGTCAGTTTGCAAAGTTTTCGGGAAGAATGTTGTAAGCGATGTCCAGACTTTCCCGTCGCATTTTGAATAAAGAACTTTGTGCGCGCCGAGTAAATAGGATTTACCATCACAGCCTAAAGAACTATTAACGTATGCGGTGAAAGAATTTACGGGGCGACAAAGGGGTTCTTTCCGGGTGTATAGCTGTCTTGTGAGCAGTTCCAAGAAATGTGGAAATTTCTTCACATTGGTCTCTACTAGACGAAATAATCAGGCATAGATGACTTGTAGCAGGATCTTATCAATTTGGCAATGTCAGTAAAGCAGCCGGAATTCCGAAAAAAAAAAACTAGATGGAATCAAACCCTTTTCGTTTATCTTGGTAGAGGCAATTTCCGCGCTGACTTTGAGGATTACCACCGTATCATCAGCGGATCTACCCCTATATCGGTGTTCGTTCCCCTTCCTGGAATCCACAATCTTTGGGAAAAACAGTAATGAGTTTTCCAAGTTCTCCAAAAGCTGAGCTGATCAAACATTCATCCTTTGGGGAGAATGACGTGCTCTATATTCATCTAACTAAGCTCCTCCACTAGGAATCCTGTCATGCGTGAAATCCGTGACTCTAGCTATGAACTTCCAGGAGAAGCTGCTGCACAACGCCTACAAGCGCAGCACTGCCGCTGGAAAGAGTGCAAGACTTTGAAAATTTTGGGGCGAGAACGAGTTCGAGGTTATTTATATTAGCCTGAGGGGATGGACGCACAAGGAATAACTTTGTCTTTGTTTTTCACTCGTAAATGGAAGGGTTGTGGTAAAGATGACGAGATGCATCATATTTTGCTAGAGAGACCCACATGTTCTGGATGAGCAAAAAGCCTAGCACCTCCCCGGGAACGTTTATGAACATGGGCACAGATTTCCCGATTCGAAACCACTAGATTCCTACCTTGGCTTGGATTCATGTACGAGACAAGGCCAATTAACCAACTTCCACCTCCGGCGTCTCCTAACTTCACGAAATCTACACTAAGATAAGTAACGCTAGACATTTTTGGTTGGCTTAGTCATCGCTTCATGAATCCCAGCCCTGGGACGGAATCCGGAGAATATGGTGTATGTTACAAAACCATAAACATGTCATGAGAAGGGC